>JAQFZW010000024.1:0-167638 GCA_034687055.1 Heteromurus nitidus | reverse complement strand
CGAAGATCTTATGTAAAAACCTAGGTATGATGCAGATGTGCAGCTGCACTAGCAAATAACAATAAAAATTTATGATTCCGAAGTCTCGGAGATTAAAAGTAAGAACAAAGTGTAAAAAGAGAGTAAGGATTAGTTAAGGTTACAAAGATCGTGTGATCTTTGGATTTTCTTATAATAATATTAAGGAAGTGGTTTTTATAAGCATATAATATTTTAGTTAACACAAGTGTAAATACACAACATGTTTGTAAATGGACGCGAGTCCATATAAAAAGGCCTCCACCACCGTTGCTCGAGATCAGAATTTGTTTTCTCTTCTCCCAAGCAAGACAGGGCTCTGGAATAGAGCTGTCGTGTGGACCTTAAATTCTTGTGACGAGGTTTCTGTTACAAAAGAAATAAGATCCTAAATAGCGGAGTTTTGTAAAACCGAATTACTGATTTTTATGAAAAATAAAATCCAATTTTTGCTTCCCAAATTCAAGGTATGATGCCATTCGCTTTTAACCATTTTTAAGCACTATCATTCCCCTCATTACACTACACACAAAATAATCATCCGAACCCCGAAAACGGCACATCAGCAATGCATGTGGCATAACAATGAAACAAAGATTTTGTAGATAATTCCACCAATCTAAACAAATAAGACTATTTGTTTGTGGTGAAAATGAACTTCTTGTGTGTGCTCTCTCTCTCAGAAGGTAATTTGAAATATTTGAAATAATTCAAGACTCAAAGTGTGTTTGCGCTCATCCTCTGTCACATATCGTGAGAGAGATGAACCTGAGTGCCCTAAACTGTATACCGTGGATGTGATAATGTAGGAAAGCGCGTAATGTGTGATGACTCGGATAATAATATGGATTATAAGGAACAGAAAAGGACTCCGCTCCGTGTGTTCTCTTTAGTTTACTACGAACACTACGACTTCGAAAATCTACGACAACTGCTGCAACAAGTCACAAGTTGCTCTTTACTACTTACTTACTTACTACAATTACTACCAAACAACTATAGCCTCGCACATCACAAGTCTTTTTAGGTATAATGTGCTTGTAAGTACGCAAATGCACACATAGGGACATAATATGCACATTTGATGTATGACGAAAAAAACGTATACATATATGCGCAATGTGTGTGTAATAGAATAGGAACAACTTTTGCTTACTTACAATACTTTTTTACGTCTTCTTTTGCCTGCATTCTACCACATTGTATCATCTTCATCGTCATTTCAGTGGAATAAAGGAGAAAAGAGAAATACACGGAGGTATGTTGCACTAAACTAACTAAGATTGGTAGTCAAATCCTACTTGGGTGGTCGAACTCCTTGCTCGTGCCTTCAAGGCGGAGCAGCAAATGTTGTATCTTCTGCTTAGTTAGTTTGCTATATGTATTCATTTTGTTGCTTGTCTTCTCTTCTCATGGATAATCTATCCTTTTTGACTCGATTGGAATTGAGTTCTCATTCTTTCCAAGTGTCTTCATCATTCCACTTGCAGACTTCGCTAGACCATCATCATCACGCAGCGTCCTTTTTTCGTCAACATTCATTTTGTGGCGAGTTATTGTGCTATTATTATTCTCAGTTTGGTGGCTCTTTCTCTTGCACATCAACAGGATTTTTATTCATTCCGCTGCTGCTTGTTAGCTCACAGGGAAATGTACGGAGGAGGTGAAGGGATATTGACCTATGAGTGGTGAAAGGGTCACATTGACAAAGTCGTTCTGTGACCAGAAGATGTTTCAGAGAGAAAGAGTGTTGCACACTGTGTTGAAAAAAACACCCCGACTTGTCAAGTTTAACTCGACGGTGCAGGATCGTGCTGATTGTGAATGAGGATAAAAAAAGCAAAAAGTGCAAAGGTGATGTTCGTGGTGGACCACGTAAATACCCAATCTTACACACTGGGCGATTAAAGTAGAAAGAGAAATAAGGCCCTCACAAAGAGTTTCGCTGAAGGAAAGGTGCTTTCTTAGTTCACTGTTGGTGGCTTGTGATTGCGATTATTGGTGCTTTTGAGTTGTAACATGGATCAATGATTATTGGCATCATCGAATACAAGTTCTCTGCAGCTCACCATTCGGTGTCTTCTCTCGGTTTGCACATTTTTTTCTTGAATTTAGCCAGTACAGTATACAATAGGGGGCCTTGTTTAATATTCGGATTATAGACAGCAATAATAATTAAATTAATCACCTATCAGAGATAACTACATGTTCCACTTGTGAAGCGTATCACGACCCTGCCTCGATTTCACTCGACTAGTCAGCGGATCAGATCGGACTAGTTTATTGGACGTGGTAGGTAAATCCAAAAAGCGTGTACTTTAAAGTAGACTACAGTGAACAATACGAACTCATCATCAACCAAAAAAGCAACTTCTTGTCTGATTGAGTTGTTGACTAGAACCTAATAATGTACTAATAATCTACATCATCTTTTGCGTTTTGCCTGGTCATTTTCGAAAGACCTGTAGCCGAACGTTTATGATCTTGTGGTAGTGTGTGGTGCGAGCATCCGTGAAACGAAAACATTCATTTCAATGTAAATTACATAGCTTTGTTTGGTATGTGAGAAAATTGTTTCAGAGAATGTTATAAGTTCGATCGAGACCGAATTTTGATTGTCAAACTGATTTGGATTGTATTGGGGCAATGCTAATGATTCACGTTGGAATGAGTAGTGTGGCAGTTGCACATCCACATACCTACAGTCAAGGTTCTGCTTTACATAAAACTGTATTTGAATTATGGTTACCCTAATGAACAATAGATATCTGTGAGCTCGAGGTCTGACTGCAAAAGTTTTGAAAAGCGGCATTTGCAGAGAAGTAGTTTTATAAAATTGGATACAGAAAGGAGTACATGAAACGAACAGAAAATAGTGTTCGTGACTGTGAGCTCATCGCTCATACACAACATAATCATCATTACTTTTTTGGTTGAATCATGAGGAAAATCGCATAAACGCACCAGCGCACGGATACATTTGGACATAACTCAAACTGCTTAACCCACGTTAGCGCCGATGTACCTTCGTGGTCGGAAGTGATATTTTCTCGGAAAGCAGGGTTTTTGTTTAAAAATGCAGTCCTTGTAATTTTGCTCCGAAAATTCTTCATCTTGCACGATATAGTTTGTATAGAATTTGATGGATGAAACTGTGAACGTGTTAAAGTTTTCGGCATTTGAGAATCTTTGTCAGTTTTGACTCTGGGACAAGTCTGCTTCGAAGCGTGGTAGACGAGTACCACAAATGACAGAAACAACAAAGTTCCACTCTTTTTTATCATTTGGAGTGGAGATGGAATGCGTATTCACGCATATAGAAGGGGAATGTGAGCATGTGTTGTCTGACATGTCGAAGCACGAGACTTTTTATATACTCGCTTATTATTTCCATATGTGCTCCTGCGTTGCACAGTGAAGATTTTTGAGATTTCAACGGAAAAAGTGTGTCGATAGAAAGAAGTAGTTGTTTCGTTGAACCATTCGGTGCTAAATACGCCAGAACTGGGTAGGCATTATCGTTGCATTCACTGTGTAACCTACGATTTTGCGGAAGTTCTCTATTTTCATGATCAAGTAGTGTGCTCAAGTGTTTTATGTGATGAGATTATTCTCGATACAACACTCAGTTTTTTTGCGTGCTAAGTTCCAACCAAAGGCCAAAAGTGAGTGAGCTGACTTCCAAATTTCCTCTTAGCGTTATCATCCGCCACTCTGACAAGATTTATATATAGCAACATTGACATCTTTGTCCCGGACCCCTCTCTTGGGAATGCTTTTAAGCCTTTTCTGTAACAGAAGCCGTCATTGTTATTCTTATGTGCTTGTGAGCATTGCGTGTCCCTATCTATAACGTTTGTGTTTTTCTAACGATGATTTCTTGTGGCTTCGTTCAGTTTCTACATGTCAGTTCATTGACATGTGTCGACTGCACACTAATCAAACATAATCGTGAAATTGTGCATGTTCAGTATAACAGTGTGTGTATTTATGGAAATGCCATGTAAAGGGATAAAAAGCTCACCAATAATTACTTCTAATTAGCAACTTTCGGATTTTCCGTGTCAGTAGGTAATATCGAAAAAATAATCACTTTAAATTCATTTAATTTGAAGTACGAAACGTTAATGAGTGATTAAGAATGCAAAATTGAAAAACTTTTTACAGTAAATTGAAATAAATCTTTGGCATATCACGACCAATTCTAATTTTCACATGTATTCGGAATGCACGAATACTGAGAGGATTGATGTCTAAATTAGAAATTCTTTAGAATGCAAGGCAAATGCATCCTAAAGTAAATGCGTGCAATGCACTAGTTGAGGACTTTACTTGTATGTAAATTTTTGTTTGCCACGTAAATACATGAATTGACTCATAGTGTGTGAGTAGCCTCTAGGCAAAAAAAGTGGATCCAAACACTGCAGATATATAACCATGATAGGGATCATTAGCATTAGTATTACATTGGGTTGGTCCACCGTTTTCGAGATGCCACTATGACACAAGTGCATAAAGGTTTAACATTTGGAGAGGTAAGGAAATGAAAGGAGTAAAATGAGAAAGAAAGGAGAGGGAGAGAGATAAAGTGCATACCCGTGGATTAAATATGCTAATGTCTCAATCTCAATCAAGAATCCTGATTTTTGCCACGATGAAGCAGCGCATTAAAAGGTTTATATATTACATATGAAGATGGAAAAAGCTTAACATCGTAATATAAGCAGACATTTGTGGATGTCTATATGACTCAACTCTCTCAAGAGTGCTTTTTCGTTGATCGTTCTTCCATTCTTGCGGTTAAGTTGTTTGCTATTCACTCGCTCACTCTCTCGTACTTTTTCTCCACAAGGGGAGTTTTTTCCATCTCAATAGGTAGGACAGGTAGTTGTTGTGTAGATGTGGATATGTTTATTATAACAGCTTGAGGTTTGTTTCATTTTCTTACATTGAAATAGAAATAATGGGAACATGATGATGAGGTTGATAGAGCCAAGTTGGAGATCGTTGACTGCCTGCTTCACAACCACTTTTGTAAGCATATATGCATATTATGCCACGTAATTGTGGTCTCTTCTTGATAAAAACTCGCCGGCTCATTCTTCTATACTTTTTTCCTGTTCCTCCAGCAGGCAAAAACATGCTGGTGAAGAAGGTATATGACTACGGTTTCATCATCATGACTTGGCTTGCTGGAAGAGTTTTTCATTCCGATGTCCTTTGGTATCTTTATAAAATCTTGTTTCCCCTCGTTCTATTCTATCAACTATTTGCTGGGAGAAATTCCAGTTCTTACTTTGTTAAAACAGGGATTGGATGGACGGTTTGCAAGTAATAATTCATTGAGCAGTAGCAACAAGAACCATTTATTTGCCCACACTTGCACTCACACGAGAAAAATTGTTGAAATAGGAAGGAATGATGATGATGCTCTAGAATAAATGTGACATGAGGCATCAATGTCTCACCTATCCTTCCTTTGTCGATCCAGAACAAGTGAAACAGATCTGTCAATTTCACTTTAGGACTCATGTATATTGGATGAGATTTGATTCATTGACTTGTGTCGTGTTAGAGTGGAAGAAGAGCTGTAGTGGAACAACATAATGAAATCGTAGTTGTACTTGTATTTATATACAGGCTTAAACTGAAAGTTGACGGACTGACAGCTATTCAGGTTGAAATTTAAAAATATTAAGGAATGCATTAACATTGGAGCAGTGGTCGAAATGCGTGTTTTTGAATTTTTGTTAAAAATCTCCATCTCAAAAAATGTTTAGCTTATTTAGCTAGTTGCCTCAAATGAATTTCACTTGCGTATTTTCTGCTTACTCGTTTTCATGCTCATGTTTCACTCAAACGTGGTGGTATTTATTCATATAGATTCGTGGTTTGCAGTCATTGACTTAGCTATTTTAGTAAGAACTATGTTGGTTAATTAATTGTAAAATATGTGAAGCTGAATTGTTAGGTTTGATTTATTTGTCCAGAGTCGAAGGAAAAATAAATGGAATGCTCCGCCGGAAAGTTCTTTTAAAATTCTGGTTGCTTTACATTTTTTTCTCGTGTATTACGTTGAAGTTTATTATTGTTACACTGTAGCCTGTTTTCAGCTCCTCGGAGTAATACGTCCAAGTTAGTGTAATTTATATATTGTATCACTCGATGACGGCCACCTTGAAAATAGGAAGCTTTCAAACATGCACCTCATGAAAATATCAGACTCGGTGATCAAATCTCATATTTGAGCTGCAAACGTATGTGTGCCACTCGCTACTGCGAGTTTATTGGTGTAACATAACACTGTGAGTAGCGTGCCGACATTTGCCGGCGAGTGCTTTGCTTGACGACTTCTCATCATGATAATGATAACCATCATCCTCACGTTATGTTCGACTGTACTGCACCAAAGCAATATCTGATCGAGCTGAGATAAGAACTGAGCAGTTTGCAAGTTTACATTGCTCCCTTTTCTGCTTTTTACTCTAGTTTTAAGCATACGTTACAGTCCTGTCGATTTTTAGACAAAGGATTGCATCACAAGTCTCAAATAATCCAGCAAAAGTCTCCCGCGACGGATTTTCTGCATCTCTGCATGCATGTGGATATTGTGGATGTTGTATACTTTTCGCCGTTTTGGGGATTTGGGACAAACAAAAGTTGTGGAATTTCAAGTGTGACCACATTTAGCGAATATTTGCATACGGTCACGCAATATAGAGTGAGTACCCAGTATACCCATCCATCATAAATCTAAATTCTCATCGAAGAGATTTCACACAAAAATTGGGTAGCATTGCTTACAGCATTAGCACGTAAGGATAACTTTGTATGTGCTATTATTGACGGTAAAAGGTATCATTTGGAAAATTTGGGGAAACTAGTATTCAAAGTCGGTCGGTGTTTGAAATATTGCGAAAGCTGGTTAATCGATCATTGGTTTCGTTATCAACATTCAATACGTTTGTGTCTATGTACTGGAATACGTACTGAACTACGAATGTATGGCAATTGTAACTTTGCCCAGGTGTAAACCTACAAAATCGTGCAAAACTGAAAGCTGATGGGATTTTTATTGGAATGAAAATTGGATGTTGCGTGACCGTTTAATCTGATTCACATGCGTCTTTCTCGTGGGAGATCCTCCATAAATTTGAGAATAAACTTTTGCATGGGTAGTTAACAATTGAGCTGTAATGTCATAATTGGTTGTTCTTGATACGTCCTTCAAATACTTCTGCATTCCTGTCCTCTTGCAGTGCTACCTTGCTTTTTAACATTTTGCAACAGGATAGGAAGTGAGTTTGTATTGAAATTTAGATACTTTTTGTCGTTGTTTAATCCAGCCAGCAGCCACATTGCGGTCCCCCAACTTTACCCTCTGACTGATTAGTTCGTACTCGTTAAGCATAAATGCCTAAAAATAAGGATTTGAAAATATATTCACAGCCATAGTTAGAGTCATCGCTTTTATGTATTCAGGAGATTTATTATTATTATGGAATGGAATGAAGAAAGATATAAGAAAAATAAGTTTTAAGGAAAAACTGCTTAAACATCCTCATTTTTTGTTGTTCTTCGTGAGCATTCTTCTTTTGTATGCATTCTGTTGGAATCCCAATCTCATCCCCTCTTACTACATTATTATTTTGACTTTTGACAGATGAATGCCTACAGGTTTACTTCTCGAATGTTGTGTGCATTTCAACTAGTCAGCCAGCCAAAAGATTCATCCAGCATCATGCAAGAATTCATTGCATTCATTATATAACAAGAGAGCTCAGCTCATGCTCCTTGCTGCAAGCGAGCGAGCAGTCGAAGAAAGGTTCATTTTTTGTAGAATAAGATGTACCTTCTGGGATAAGAAGTCGAAATAAGATATCTTTCCATGTGCTGAGCATTTATCCTACTATTATTTTATTTGGAGAGGAACAAGGAGTAACGATTGTGTGATACTTTTTTGTTCTGCCAAGTCATGCCAGGTTGTGTTCTCCTCAAGCAGAAAGGTAGCTTAGCCAGAGCACCGCATCGTCGTCGTGATTTTCCAGTCTCATTCATGTTGAGGTTTTTTGAGCATCCTACTCTTTGTGATGTACATAATGCAGTTGGAAGGGAGCAACAACTGGAAACTGGTCAACAACTAGACAATCGTCCTTCAAGTTTTCCTGTGCTTATCAGGCGAATTCTTTCGCTTAATCATCCAGTTCAATTCACCTCAAGTAACGTTAAATAGCCCGGAAAAATTACATGTATTGTGGTAAAATGATACGTGATGCTCACTACTCGCCATCAGTTTGAATGTACTTGCAACATGCAATATTGCAACTTGTGGTTTCAGAAATTCTTTGAAACTAACCACATAATTTGCTACTTTCTCGTAAGTCTACGGCGTATGATTCATGATTTAGAAGGCCTTCCTAGTTTCGATTCGGGTGAGTTTAGTGGGCAAAATTAAATTCTCAGATTCTTACAGATCATGAATATTTGCTCTGGAAAAGAAGAGCTCGTGGAGGAGTATGTTTTTATATTTTTTATTCCTTAATTTTTCGTTTCTCGAGGTCGCTTTAAATAAGATTTTCAAAAATGGAAAATGTTAAAGGGAACTTCGCCATTAACATACTTCAATGTGTCTTGCGTTATTGCTATCATTATGCTCAGCGTGAGAAAACGTAGGTCAAATTTTAAACTCGAAAATGAAAGATTCTGGGGTTTCAGGTGAAATATTTTGGGAAGAAATTTGAACCTGCATCTATAACATCCCTCCGACATCAAATGCTTAGCGAATGAACTTGGAATGTATATAAGTAGACCAATGCCGCTGAGTGACTAATATTATCACATATAGCAGTCTAATATCTCCTTGTAAATCCCAATTGTCTGATTATGCTGTTATTAAGGAAGGCGAAGTAAATATGAGTTTTTGAGGCATGCCTTGTGTGGAAAGGCGAGTACACGCACTTCATGGTTTTCAGAGGTACTTATTTAGTACGATTGATGGGAGGACGAGCAACAGTGTAGTACTAGGTTTAGGGTACGTATGTGATGCATATTTTTATTGAAAAAGGGGTGGTTTAGTGAAGAAGAATGAATGAATATTTTTATGAGGTGACGTGTGGATCACCATAAAATCTTGTGAATCTCTGACCAGGCGTAATACCAATATTACTACCCAGAAACTTGTAGTCACTCACGGTGTTGTGTGTCTACGTGATACTCTCTCTAGGTGAAATTGTGGGGTTGAAGTGTTCCTCATATGTAATTTCAATGTTTCATATTTTTAACGTGCCCAACGGTCTTAATGTCTTCATTTCAGTTCATTTCTTTTCTCCTCTTCTTCACTTCCCCGAAGCGTAATCTTGCTAGAAGTCAAATAAAACCACTTAGTTTTCTGCGACTTGAAAAGAAAAGCCAAACCTTCTTTCCTTGGCTTATTAGATAAGCTAATGGAAAAACCGAGAGAGATGAAATAATGATTTCTCTCCTATTCTCTCATGTCCCGAGAGTTCTGAAGCGAAGGAACACGTATATCCGACGAGAACAAAACTACCGCTGCTTCTCTCTTATAATAGTTTACCACCACCATGTAATCTCAATGGGGTAGATTTATTTAAACTCTCTGTGGGCTGCACTGGTTAGAATTGCATCAACTTAACTAAATAACCATATACACATCAACCTGCTCGATTTCCCTCTATCATCTTATGTATCATCGTCGTGGTCGCGGACTCAAGAAAAAATATTTTGAGCCTGGTAGGTTACGTCTTTACGTGATCGAGCTCAGAGAGGGATGAAGATGATGATGTTGTTTTGGGGGTTCGATTGAGAGAATTGTTGTTTTTATATTTCAAGCTATAAATCAGAGGAGATTATAATATATTGAGGTGGCCCTGGTCTGCCTACTCTCTAATTAGGTTCTGATGGCGATGCATTGCATGGTCGTCAGAAGAAGAAAAAGACTTGCTGCTTTAACGATCTCTCATCGTCGTGTTCTGCCTGTTGTGGTTCTCCATTTTCGTCTTTCCCCTTTCTTTCTCTCGGTGTGCATCTTCGTGGTCATGATGCTGGTGGTACAAAAGCTAGCAACTTAATCTGAAAGGCGAAAGGGATTATTGAGCCATTTTTTAAATGGATATGCATAAGTTGTATAATATATACCTTGGTCGGTGGTAGTGGTAGCACACAACTCTTAATATCTTCTTCTGGATTTAGTCAAAGGTGGCTCTTTACACACAATATTACTTTTCGAGACGTCGGGGAAAAGAAGATAATGATACGATGATAATGATGATTTGGTAAAGCAACACATTGCGAGACAAAGGGAAGACTTTATAAAGGCAACATACCAGAATGCAGTTAACAGACATAGTGATAAATCTGGAGATGATGATGATGATGTTTCGTGTTATTGTTAGTTGTCCAGTCAGCTCCAAGCGTTACTTGTCAGCATTTTTTCTAACCAAGGCTTTTCTTATTATTATGTATTCATTAATTTTACGGCTCTCTCTCCCCCTTCTTTCTCCTGTCTCGACAATTATTCTTATATTCAGGGCTTATCGTTAGCTCCAGTGGTGCAAGTTAAGTTGTTTCTAGCGTCTGAGGTAAATGCGGAACGATGCCTTGTACGCACAATCCAAACGCGTTGAATCCACATTTTATGAAGGACTTTGAGAATATTTTTTTAATTCCGTCGCATATAAGCTGTAAAAATTATTCCGAGTCTAAAGAATGTAGACCAAGATTTTCTTTCAGAGTGTGGCCGTATTTAAAGGATTGCTAATTTGAGCTTTTTTAAAAACAATACAGCGCCAAATATAAACATGCCTACCTCGGTGTCCACATCTATTCAGTTCAGGCTGAAGTAAACTTCTAGCATCAAACCTTGAAAATGAGAAAAAACTTGTGAATTAAGAAAAAATAAGATCTTTTTTATGTTCTTACAATTAGTTCTGTGTGCGTGTATGAGCCATGCTACCTGCGGCTTCTTTGACAGATGGTTGTCAGTGGAATGTAATATTCTAGCTCATTGGTAATTTGAATGCATATGGATAGGAGTTAATCATCCATCTGGTAACTTCCACAATTGAGGAGAAATGCTAGAGTCTAGTTCGGCCACGACATTGACATGACACGAAATATGAAAAGAGTTGAGAGTTAAATGTGGAAGAAAATTTAATAACATGGTTTTTCGGTTTGGGTGGCTGTGTGCATAAGACTTCTAAAAATCATATCTTCGCGTCACATCATTTACGCATATTTTATTTCAATCTGTGAGAGCCGATGAAACCTAAGTTTTTCTAAATGCAATGATAACTGAGAAAAGGCATATTTTTGTGTATTAATCTAGTATAAAGGTAGCCGTGTCGTGTCCAGCTTTTTACTCCTTGTCTTGAATATTTGAATAAGTAATCGAACCAGAATATATATGCATTTCGTTAGCCCAGTTGCTTGTTCTGATCAGATAAAAATTTCTCCATCACAAAGTGGCCAGTGAAGAAGAGGATGATCTATCCCTTTTATCATCTTTCCTCTTGCATTAAACATAGCACGTATATGACTGTAATAAAAACTCGGAGAGAGGCAACTTTGTGATTTAATAGTTGTGAGTTTTGCTATTTCAATTGAGAGTAATTGCTCCCGCGATCCGGTTCTGTTCGTCTTACAAACACACACTAGACACAATGAAAATGTGCTCACACATCCACACCGCAACCCGCAACATGTATTCGTTTTGAAAAGGCTTTTCAAAATACTGAAAGCTTGCGCTCAGTTTTTCTTTTCGAGTTGTTTCTTCTTTGTTGGACAGCAGGACAAGAAAATAAAGAGGAAAAAGTGATTATGACTGCTGAAATTACTCAGGTATCATTCTCGCTTAATAACCCTGCTATCTCCCTCTAATGCATATCATAATATAGTAAACGGATGCCTTTGCTGAATAGAGATAACAAAAGGTTTCTCCTCTTCATAATGCCTACAAACTGCCTTGTAATGTTTGTAATGATTATCCAAGAAGGGAATAGGAATTTAAATGAAGTCAGAATTGTAATTACGTTTACACACATTCATTGGATTCAATTGAGCAGAATTTTTTTCCGAGAGAGTAAAAACAAGGAGCTTGTGGATGAGATGTTTTTGAGCAGTAAATGTCTTTTGTGAGATGAGTATATCCATCAACATATGCAGCGAGGCTTCTTTTCATCCTACAAAAATTATGTTGTGCGATGGAGTAAAAGTAGTTTGAGACGACGTATTATAAAACTTTCATCGTAATCCTTTTGTCAGTGGCACCTGACGGTTCTGGCTCATTTTGATCTTGGTTGGTAAATGAAAAACTGGTGGGGTGTTTATGCATGATGATACATGATACTAGTTTTATTATCCTGGAGTTTGCTACGTTATCACAGATATGCCTGAAATTAGCTTTATAAGATCTTCCAGTCGGATCTTTGTGTCATGAAGAATCCTGACAATCGTGATAGGGAAACCATCGCACCCTTACGTCTTAAATGATTTTCCGTCCATTGTGAGATGGAAATGTGAATTGGGTTTCTGTCCACGTTCTGAAGCGGAAACTTCTGATTCTCTTGAAGTTAGAAGACAGCAAATAGGAAAGTCATCACCATCCACCACAGGAATTAAACTGCATTGTTGCATGCACCAAGAACATTTATCCAGAACATTTTTATCGAGATCATCATTGAACTAATCTGTAGTTTATATGAGGTAACGACAAATGAGGAGCCTATTCCTCTACAGAAGTTTTATGTGAGTTTGAAAATAGCAAATAAGGTCGTTTTAAGCATGTCTAAACGATTGCACAAAACACAAACAATGTATCATTTAGCAAACATACATAAGCATAACAAAAGTGTATATCATGTTAAAAGTTTCAAAAATATGTAGTGCCAAGTATTGCTGACGACCAAATTTGGTATTGCGTAGATATTGTTCTTTCTCCAGAAATTTCCCTTGTATCGTTCGTGACTGTGACAGTTACCAATGCATGCACGTTATTGAAGCCTTGAGGCCCGTTGAGGGTAAATCTTTTGACTGAAATGTAAATAATGATTCCACTCTCCACTCAATTTGATGTTTAAAGTGAATCTAACGAAAACGATGCCTGATTTTCGTCCTCTTCACTCATTCTCTCTCTCTCTTTGAATTTAACCCCGTCGAATTTCGTCTGGTACTGGCCAGTCTGGCTTGCCTTTTTGTCTGCTAATAAATATACGGGAAGCGAAAGCGAGTGAGTAAAAAAGGATTACTTTACTTTTTAGTCTTCTCCTTTTTAATCTTGGAGACAAGCGGTATGTTGTTTGCCTCACTCAGCGTCTGCAGACACACTATATCCACTGTAAAGGTTTTTGTGTGAAGGGAAGATTGCGTGCTTGAGATTGAGTTTTCAGCTCAATTGACTCTGCTGGATGAATGCTAATGAGGAGCAAGTGAGTGAGTGGTCTGTCGGTCGGTCGCTTCATCATTATATCCTAGTTTTTCCTTTAGTGAGATATACCGATGTAAAGAGACCACTACTACCACTGTATGTAGGTATGCATTTAATACTTCTCTCACTTTTTCCATTTCTCTCCTCTGTCCGTCGTTTTTTCTCGAGCTCGAGAGAATGAAGCTGGTTATGACGATAGATTTTGATATAAGAAAGATAATGCTGGTGTGGTGGCTCTTTTTGTAGTAAGACAGTGGCAGTTTCAATGTAGACAACTGTTGTAATAAACCACTGGTTTGATTCCTCACTATTCCGTGTGGCACACATATAAAAATTGAATTCTTAAAGGTTTACTTTTCTCTTGATCACTGGACGTGCATCAGACGAAAGAAGATTAAATGTTACTTCACTTTTTTGTGCGGTGCCGTGGTCTCATCCTTTTTATCAAACAGTTTCGCCGTTGTAGAGCAAAACGAGAACGGGGATAATGTATATGCTAAGCTGCACACTAATATGAGCTTTTCAAACTGAAAGTCGGATTTGATAATATGTGTGTCTTTCAAAAGTTTCACATTATAAATTACCGTAGACAGTGCACTGGTGGTAGCAAAAGAATGTGTGGCTGTACAGGGGCAAGTAGCAATGAGCATGAGTTAGCATTGTATATCCCTCAGTCAAATAGCATTTGCCAAGTGTAAGCTGTAGTTAGTGTGGCTTGATTTGATTGTTGCTTCGTGGACATGTAATTATGTGGCATGAAGATGCAATGAAATCAGTTTCTTTTCTATTAATCCCCCTTGACGCGGCTGAAATGTGAAGCGGAGAAAGGAAGGGATGGCGATGATGGTGCTCATTTAGGGATGATTGGTTTGATCATGGGGATGATAATAAATGCTAATGTTGATGGCGTAATAACGTCATAATTAAGTTCTTCATAAGGTAGCTCGGTAGATCCTCCATTGTATCTTAATCGTGAATCTTTTTTATGATTGTATAATATCAAGTTTTATAATCTGAATCTATCCTTTGATATTTAGTGTACTTGTTGGTATTCGTGAGTATCTCGTACAAAAGAGTAGAATAGAAGCAGGAAAAAAGTTTTTCCTTGTTGAACAAACGATGACTTTGATACAGTTTTCTAACGTAGTTAACATGTAGAGCTTTTTGTGCCGTACTTACGTAAAATCATAGTTCTCGGATTTGCATTTCTTCGCACTCGATACTCTACGAAAGTGCTTATTTTCCAAAAAAAAGTTGCTTTGTGGGCGTAGAAAATGCGTGGAACGGAGGTGTGAAGGAAATTTAAGTCGAGGGTGCTAAGATTTCTGTTATGAAATAGATAGTCACAGTTTCTCTTACGGTATGCCAATTTTAGTGTCGACGTAGACAACGAAATTATGCACGTCGTTAGTGTTCGGGTTGAGTTTTTAGCGTGTGATGAAAATGAAAACAACGTCGTGCATGTCGTTTTTAGACACAAAAATAGGCCCCTAATACACCCTTCAGACTGATACACTCAAAGTATAGCTATTAACACTTCGGTCTGCAGTATTTATGAAAAAACGTCTAACAGTATAAAAGCATATGTTTATGTGGATACCTTAAAATACATGTTGCTCGCTCCTCATATCTTGGCATTTTGACACATGGTAATTTCGCTTACGGAAAAATATATTTGATCTAAATGGCCTATGTTTATTTTGGATTCTGTTATTTTTTTTGCAGATTGTCGGTAAGTGGAAGCACGCCAAGTTTGCCTGAACTGTCATTACTGGCAGGACGACCAAGGAGTGGGGCTGAAGGTGGGGTCCCGGGAGGGATTTTGGGAGGAACTCCAACTCCCGGAGTGACTGGTTCGGCAGCCGAGCTTCATGCTGCTGCCGCTGCTGCTGCTTACAGTAGATTAACGTCTCCATACATGGACCCTATCTACGCTGGTCTCCATTCAAGTCCAACTGCCTCCTTAAGACTGAGTCCTATCGATTCCAGAGGTATATTTTTGTATTTACATCGATGTTCTCTTTATCCATACGCTTTTTTCCTACCCTTATTTATGAACCCTGCTTTGAGGAACCTCTGAAGGTGTAATATTAATAATAGCTTACACACTCTATAAAAGCACGCACATTAATTACATCTTTATCGTGTAATCTCTTGCCCTGAAATGGCTGCGTAAATACTCTCTTCGGAAAAAATCGTCTGTTTCCTCACCCCTCTTTCCGCATTTTCTGATGAAATATGTACTTCTTTGGAAGCCTTTCATTTTCATTGTTTTCCTTACTGAGCATATGTACAAACGATCACAATCATGCGACAAGGAAAAAACGTATACGAACATACGTATTTCTACTTTTTTATATAAAAATTCATTAAACCATTGCATGCTCAGGTCATTTCTATCAAGTTTAAACAGTGGAAAACAATAACCATCCATTCTCACTAGTTAAGTCGTGAGTGTTCTGAGCAGTGTATGCTACCCGTTCGCAGGAAAACCGTGAAGTGAGCAAACTTTTCTGGTGGCTCAACTAGTAGAATTGTGTTTGCTAGCTCGTTTGTTACCTATTTTTTAAAGCTTTGTGTCAGACAGGAAATAGATCGTTTGAACATAATAATGTTAGTCATACCACCTATGCTACTGGTTGTACACGTAGATTGTTACGTGTGTAATAATAGCTAGTCCTCGCTCTCAAATGCCGTTTCCAGCTGATGCTATGTTTGCTGATATGGTAGAACACGTATTTAAAGATTTAATTGACCTCAGGTCTGAGTTACATCTCCTTTTCGATTCTACTCTCATTTTACTGAAAAAAGTATTCTTCGCATGACAATGATTGTGTGAGAGTAAATAATTACCTGTGTAATAATACCTTATTATTGAAGCTCCATACTGTCTCGTTATTCCTTGCAAAAAATGTCATGCAATTTAGGGAATTGTTATGTGCTACCTGTCATTACTGGTATGACCCTAGTCACAAAAGTGAGCATGAAAGCTCAATAACTTCATGCTTACATGTCAGCATTTTTTCAAAATCCAGAGAAAATTGTATTTGTGCTGGTTGAACATGAGCATGAAACATTGTTTATCTTCGGATAGACACATTAGACCACAACAGACGCATGCAATTTAAAGTGAATAATTCTAATTCAGTTGAGCTATGGGCATTTAAGTTAAAAATGAGTTTTGAATTCTTTTTATTTGCTGCGACCATTTTCTTTTGCCCTCTTTAATAATATTGTTTGAAACATTCTCAAGTGTATGCAAAGAATCTTCAAAATTAACTGTTTATTGAATAGAATCGCTTTTACTCAAAATCAAAAGTATTAAAACGCAACTAGCGTATTAAAAGGACACACTGAATGCATACTTGACTACGAGTCTGTGTTTACCTTGCTAGACTACCATGCAGGAAAAGAATCCAACTTAACTGTGAAGGCAGGTAGAAAAATGGCTAGACTTTACTAGAATGAATGAATTCTAAAAGTAAATTGCGGTTGCAAATATCCACCTTGACATCATAAATTATTAACCGTGATAACATGTCTGTGCTCTTATTACACTCTCACAGTGCATTCGAAAATAGATATGAAAGGATTATATTATTATGCGTATAATAGTTGCATTATACATACATACGTGCAGTAGAAGTTGATGGAGGATCAAAGCAAGTGATAAAGTCATCTCATGTCAACTTGAACATAATTTAGTTGACACGTCGGAAGCTACCACAATTTTCTTTCTTGTCAGCAGTGAAAGATGAGAGGATCGTGCTGGAGTACATTAATATGCTTCTGTGTGTGTGATACACACTACACAAATCATATCTCACATCTATATTTAATGAATACCACACTCTTACAATTTTCTCTCCCACATTTACACCATACCACTAGCTCACAATGGAGTTTTTTCATCTTCGAAAAAAAGTTTGTCAGGGAAGAAAGAAGTATAACTTCCATACCAAACTAGGCAGTGTGATGATGATTACAGTATAGAAAATCTCTTAAAGTTGACAGTTGCTTTAAAAGTTTTTTTCGCTACTTGTGTCAGATACCATGAAAGATTTATGATAAGTACCATATGAAGTTTATAAACCTCATTTATTATGCATGTGCGTAGTAAAAGTGCTTCTGTTTTTTGCTTTCAACATTTTACTATTTCATGGTTCAGGCGTGACTTGCACCACCGAGTCCATGTCCGACCGATGATGTGATTTTAACTGCTACAAAAGCAATCAGCAGAGTCATATTATCTACGTTTTACGCCACCTTTGAATTAGAGAAGGGATTTGTTTGGATGGGGAGATAAAACATTGAAGACAAACTTTTCCTGCAAAAATTGATGTATTCGCGTACTTTACAGCATCAGTATCATTTTTATTACAAGCTGTTTTATGTCATATTTTTTGGAAACGATATCAGGAAAAGAGCACATATTTTCCCACTCTGAAGACAGAGTTGCTAACCAAATATTGAATATTGCATTGTGTTATGAAGTCTTTATAGTAGTGCACATGCTCACATATTTTCTTTTGAAGATCTTTAGAAGGAGCGCAAGCAATGAAAAATGTTTATTTATTCTGTGACTTGATGGACTCAGGATGTTCAGAGAAGTGTGTGTGTGTGTCGGCCGGTATCCCTTTCCTCTTGTTATTTCATCAAAATGTTTCCGCTCCTGCTTGAACGCTTCTTGCAAACACGCGCATCTTCCTCTTTCTTTACCTATCCCTTCATTGCCTTCCTCATCCACATGGCTTTTTAGAAACCGAGGAATTATATGCAACTAGCCGTGTATCATCTGACATGAAAGGATTAAATTCGATTCAAACTTCTTGAAATGTTAATGCATTACACGGAAATGAAAAATTCACATGCGGCATATAATGTTTGAATAATTATATAACATTATCATAAGAGTTTAGTTATGAGTATACACCCGCCGTATATATTTTATTCCGAAAGGGGGGAAGGCCATTGTCATCCACGACATGTAATGCATCTTCGATGTAAATCCTGTAGAGAAATCCTTACACGCATACATTAACATGTGTCAAACATTCTTGATCTCTCAGACCTGCCATGAGTTTAAGAAGTTAATCCTGAATGCGTGCATAAATTTTCATTTCCTCTAACTCTTCCCCACGTCTTCCAGCAGTAGTTGTAGAGTTGGACCAAAATCCCTGTAGGAAAGTAGTGGATGTCTTGCTGTTGTCAGTTGCTTGGATTTTAACCCTTTCTTCTCCAGATATCAGGAAGTAAGGGATTCATTACTTTTACAGTTACATATAATCAGATGCAAGCAGTGGTTTGTTTTCGGTTCATCAAAGGGTAAAAAGCGGCATTTCGGCATTCTGCTGACTTATGATGTTGATATTTTAAAGGGAATTGAATTAATAGTCTATTTTAAGTAGTCATCAAAATGCAGCACACATGAGTGCTACGATATAATTTTTCGGGCAGACTACTGCCAACCGACTTGAAATGGGGTGTTCCTGTATCTCACACTTGAATTGAGAACGTGAGAAAGTTCCGTTTGTGCTGAGAATTAGGGGATATGCTTAAAGTTCAGGTGTTATGAAAACAGTCACAGGTCTTGCGACGTATCTTATCGTCTCTAATTTTGGCAGGAGTCACGTTACGGATTGACAAATTGCAAGAGAAAGAGCTTAGTCGCAGACTCAGCGCATGATTCACAGCCGAGGAGAGTATATAGAACGTCGTTAAATGTTGTGAGTCTCGGGGTGACGTGACAGAAATGGTGAGATTGCACTGACATGAGAGTGACACTAATGTTATCCAGTTGGGCTCCATGTTATGGGTAGAGGGGAATGATCTTCTCAGTCACAAAAGTCACTACAACTGTGCTGTTTATATGGAATTGTCAATTTCACGAACAAAAGGGTTGTGTGAGATGTGAGATACTCGCTTGGGTGAAAACATACACGTACGATCGTGATGCTCTACACTGTGCCATTCGTACCCAAAAAAGCTTAGACATTTCATGTGTTAAACAAGCAGTCAACTTGTCTTGTAAAGAATTTAAAATAAGGAAACAAAAAACATGATTTCATTCTAAATCTCGTGCTTTTTACTCCAGCAGCGTCTTCTGCTGGCGTACTTTCTCCTCTCTAAAGATTTTAAGTTGTAAGGCATATGGATGCATGTTTGTTAAGATCACAAAACATGAACAAATACGACCTATGCATTTGTTGAATTACTCAAACAGATTGAAATTTGTGAGCTTAAGAAAAACGTCAGATTTTTCGTCAGTTATTCTTGAACAAAGATTTCAACTTTTATCATTGCCAGGATCAGGTTTACATCACTGCGGAAAACTCAAGAGAGCATACATTCTTACGAGTTGATATACTGTAACCCTTTCTTCCAAGTTACAAGAATTCTTGTTTGTAATAACATATGTTTAGATAGAAACATTCCACACCTTGGAATGAGTGGTAGGAACATAATTTGTGTGACATCAGAACGACAAACAAGTTTAACGTACTCCTCTCTCTCTCTGTGTGTTAAGGGGGAGGGGAAACATATGGCTGTTCCGATGCTCGAGTTTGTTAAGAAAACTATTTTTTCTTGCTTTAGATTTGGGTAATTATTAAAGCAGACAAGCATTTTTGTTGCGCGTACTGAACTCTATGATTCATATAGCGAGCGACGGAGAGTTCAATATGACATGTGAGTTTTGACTTTTTCACAGAATTCCTTTAGATGATCGTGTGCTCATGACGGCTGACTTATTAACAACTCACAACAGGCAACAAGAAATACACTTAAAATTACAGCATGAAAGCATATTGCCAGTATTTTTAGACAGGGACAATAAAAACCATTGCATATAAGGGGTTTGTCGGCTGACATTATCAGACATCAAGCATGCGTGCACCAATTTTCGGAAGTTCGAATGATTGTGTCTCATTGCTCGCCTCTGAGCGTGCAAATGTATGTACTTCAGACAAATGAATATTTATCATATCCATTCGTTACGAAGCCACAGGAAATTCACATAACGTGTGCTGTGTTCATCCTTATTATTATTCGGCGGTATAACTAGAATCACATTTGATTTAAGTTGCGTGTTCATTAAGTACCTTTTTATGTGTCTATCAAGCTGGGGCTTGGCTGACGTCTTCAGCCGCCGACGCATGCGGACACAGTAAAAAGGATTGTGTGTAAATTCCATGCTTTTTAAAAGGAAGGAAGTGAGCCCGGTTACGGATTAATGTGGGATCGTGAGTTGAAATCGGATTAGATGTTTCCTTCATAATGGAAAACTTAATCATTTAGCTTAGCGTAGGACAGAAGCTGCTTCTCCAGCCCTCATTGTCAAATTGTGGCTTTGCAAGAGAAGAGAACATGAAAAATATGCCATACTTTCACGTGGAATCGTTTTGTGCTGTTTGCATGAAGACTGAAATGAAGCGGGTGTATCATGGCCTTTCTGCAGATAGCACCCATCAGGAGAGTTGTGATGCGGGATCTTTTCAGTTTTCAGCGCCTAATCTTGAGCTTCAAATACGACTGATGTACAGATCTAACGATACTCTCGTAACAGTAATAGCTAATCTTGAATTACTTTTAAAATTGAAAATTTAACTTAAAACCAGTGTAGTAGTACTGAACGGACAATTTTATTATACCATGTAAATTGGTTCTTCCTCGCATATGACCTGAATTTATTCATGAAAACGAAGATCCACAGGATAGACTGGTGTGGCACGCTCAGGGTACTTAATATCGAAGTACCTAACTGACAAAGGTTTAAGGTCTAACAGACTTAATTTCCGGGACTTTGGTGATATCACACGATCTCCATTGAGCATCTAGCAAGCATCTCGAATTACATATAATCATGGGGCGGTCCCCATTGCATCATACGGGACATGCGTCTTAAAGACCGTTTCTCTTGAATGCGGCAGATTTTGTTACGGGTTCGATTCATTCATGCAGTTTTGTCCGACCTGCATTTCATGCAACTTGGGACTTGGGACCCTCAGATCTTGCGGCTTTTATTCCGCGAGCGTGCCTGCATCATGCCAAGGCATAATATTTGCAGATATAGTCTATAGTCTTGTGACAGGAAAAATGTGGTTGAGCTCTGAATTAAACAATATGCAGGCACCCACCCGCACGATTGTATTTTATCAATTGTTAGAAACTGGGAATTGTCGTGTGTGTCATCACATCACTGCTCACATTAAACGACAAAAAGGGTGAAAACCAGATGAAAAGGTGTTGAATTTCATATTATTAGATAACGATCATGTGCGTTGCACATCACAAGGCAAGACTATATTGTTGAATGCGGCATTTAAATTCTTATGGAGAAGAAGGGCAATGTTTAAAATGGTGAATGTAAGTTGATTGCTTGTTGGCACACTCGTCTTTTATCGGTTTAGTCTTCTTAATGCTGCATTGAATACTTGTGGGCACGCAAGATCTAGCCTTTTTGGTCTGAAGCCAGCGCATAAGTAAGAGGAATGGAACTAAAGAGTGGATTCTAATGAGTTAGGTAATGAACCATGAGAAAAAGTAATTATTCACTGACTCCGTGGTGAAGTGTTGGGAATTTTTGCCCTCCGAAAAATTAAAAGATTGAAGACGTGTGTAAATCTTAAATCGCTTCTACCAACCTCACGTTGTTAGGCTAGAACTCTGCGTTCCAATTCCTTTCGTCTATTTTGTGGTGGTGGGATGCCTCACAACTCACGGCCCACTTGATTAAGTGACATCTACCATTAAATTTCCACGTTAGATTTTTCCTCCAATGTACTCGGCTCTCTTGTGAAACCAATCTGCAAATAATTTGAAATTCTTTCCTTCAACTGAAAAATGTATGTGCGCACTATTGAAAAATCACGGCAGAGTGGTGGGATAGAGACACCGAAGTTTTGAATGCAAGATGAGCGTGGAAATACTTTCCGTCGAGTTGGCCGACTGGAGGAATTGAATAAGTTGTGATGATGAGCCCTCTCACTGTGAGCACGGCTTGGAATGTGGAATCTTAGTGAATTCGGATTGGAGGTCTCGTCTGGGGTCGGGATTTTTTAGCGAGATAATGAGCACCTACATGGGCTCTCTGTGTGCAACTCAAATCTTGAATTATGAGATCTCATTTGTTAGGAAAAGAGTCGCACTGACAGGAACGTTTTAAGGAGAGAATCATCACGGGTGATAAAGACGCGATAAAATACTTTTCAGTTGAAATTTTAAAATGGTTTACTCTGGCAAATGAAGGCTTGCCACTCCTTTACAAACGCATTGACTGAAATATCTTTGGGAATAGGAATCCCTCCTGGTGGAAAGCGAAGGAACACATATTTTGTCGGGGGTGATGCTACAGATCGCCTTTCTGTATTATGATGTTTCATGATTGGGGCGAAGTGACAACGACAAGAATACTCGCTTGATTCTTCGCCGAGCACGTATATATAATGAGTTATATATTAATTATATAATTAACTCTTAAGAAAAAATCTTTATTTATTTAATTTTGGATCAAATATTCATCTGCTTTGGCTTCTTGCTTTAATCCTCTGCTCCTGTTACCAGTTACCCTTGTGGAAAAGCCGTTCTCCGTCCTATCATTTACTATGCTGTAACACGGCCTTATTTGTCATATATATCTACTCTATAAGCATTTTTTGTAATTCTAAGTCTTTTATTGTGTGCCAGTTTGTATTATACCTAATTTTGTTTATATTTATTTTTGAATGTAGGGTCAGCTGGTTTGGGAATGCCCCCAGATTATATGAGCGTGGCTGCGTCGGGTTTTTGTCCAAGAACACTCAGTGATTTACACCCTGCGTCAACACTTAGTTCAGCCGAGCTGGCTTTTGCTTTTGACAGTAAGTTGGTTTCACGTATTTTTTTCACTTTTTTACTTTAGCCTCCCTCCACATTTGGCATTGCGTACATACATTTCACCGCAACATTAAATGGTGGTGTGTGAAACGTAACTAGTTTGAGTGTGCATAAAACACCTTGAAGAGCATCGTTGATTGCACTGTATGTACGTAAGTAACACACACACACACATTGCACCAAATGTCAACGTGTCGTTGTGCCGAAGTCATGCAGGCAATTTAAAATGTTTACTCGTTGACAATTGGACACATTTGATTGAGGGATGGGGGTTGGAACGGGAATTTACGGATGCGTTCCCCTGTGCTTCTTCTCACTGCTCTCAACCAACCCAAGTTTGAACGTAATGCCATAATTTATGAGCTCACACTTAAATGCTTTTTGTGTATTTACATGCACTCCAATTTCCAGATCATAAGTCTTTGTCTGGATGACTGTTTGTGTTTGTATAATCTGAACTATATAGGATTAACTGATTCTCAAGCCATTCACCATTAGCAAAAACGGCGACTTTATTCCGGTTAACATTTATATAATATATAGACGCTCTTTGATCAAGTTTTGGAGAAATGGTCCAGGGTAAAAAGGCATTTGCAGTTTAATAAATATGCTTACATTCCTGACAAAAGTCGAAATGAAAATACTGTGAGAAAAATATCTGGGCATAATTGAGCACAATAACAGATTAGGCAATAACAATAACATATATGATGGAAATCATAAAAAATGGGTTTAAAGTTGTCAATGAGGTACGCAATAGTAATATGCTATATGTGAGATCTGGAGCTGCATTTATGTAATATTAAACGCTGATAATGTGAGAACTGAGACGGCGATAAAAGGAAAGAATCGTGGGGATAACGCATATTTCATACTTAACTTCTCAGTCGAATAGCTTGTAGAGGTTAGGTGGTCTCTTTGTAGTTGAACTGGATCGTAACTGTTAAGAATAATTCCAAACGAACCCATATTGTACTTCAATGATGGCCGTAATTACCACCTTGTTAAATCATCTCCATCTCTCTCATCCATGATTGAGCAGAGCATCTTTGTTTTTCTGTAGAGAAAAGTAATACACACTGCAATGAGCAAATAAACAGTTTTGCAGTGAACTCCTATGAGGATTTATGAGTCTCATGTAAAAAGAATCGCATTTCTTGCATGGAAGCGAATTGTAATTTCAGGCTATGTACACAGCTACAACTCTACTTGCTCGAAGAAAAGATAATATTGTTACTCTAACTAACGTACAACGTATCGGACTTGTGTTTGCAAGTGCCACAAGTATTGATCATGATCATGCAAACCGTATTTCATCGACTCGACGGTAATAAATTATCCTCGGATCAAGCTGTTCTCTATTTGCATTTTTTGGTAATAAAAGACGAGACAAATTGCGTCCATCTGCTGAAAAGCGAATAAAAAGGTGCGTGATCTTTTAGGTTGATTTTTGCCATATTAGTAAAGGATTTATTTTCCTCCGAACTCGTTGTGCACAATGCACAAAAGTTGAGAAATCCTTTAATCTTTTTTATCTTGATCATTTTCGTCTTTTGTAATAATATATTTATTCTGCTGCTTTGGCGGAGGATAGGATGAGCGTTGGCTTATTGCTTAGGGTGAAAAGAGGGTGAACTACGGTGTAAGGGGAAGCAGCGGTGTGTGGTGTGTTGATAAAAGAGCATCCATCTACCCATGAATGAAGGAAGATAAAATACATATTAAAATGTGTAGTAGTAATTATTAAAGAAACATTGTACGAATATTTATTTTTCGTCATCAGGTTGGCAGCACATATCATCATTCACTTTTTGTTACGGAGGAATACATTAAATGAGCCGTTGCACTGCTGACATTAAATCATTGAAATGAGGATTTAACTCTGTTTTGATAACGTTTTCTACTCATCTCTTTGTGAAAATGGGGTAGGCCGTCGACCAAACTGCGCGAAACGCATAAAAATATGTTGCACACATTATGAATTACTATTCTCATCTCTTGTTACATTGACGCATTTTCTTCTGCGGAGGTATTGCTAGTGACCTGCTGAAGAAAATTTGAATGTGTCACGATCATGATTCATATTCACCATTTCAACGGAGGTAACCGTTATGGTTATAATGTCTTTTTGTGCGGTAGGACTATTACTTGCAGAATTCTAAAAATTAATTGGGGAGTCGCATTTCACCGTGTGGAGGAGATTGATTGATGTACGAAAGTGGAAATGGCAAACAAGAATTAGCAAGCACATTAGGCCAATTTCACATTACTCAAGAACATTATGGTTTTGTTCGTCTATAATTTAGTTTGCTTGATAATATTTTGACATTATGCGGTTCAAACGTGTTCGTACCAAACCAAGGTGGAGTGAAGTATTTATTACATATGGAATATGTTACTAACTTTCTTTACATTTTTACGATGTTGTAGGTGCCAGATTCACAAGTCCCAGGGCCAGTGTGAATCGACAACAAGGCCGCAAACGAGCACTGTCCTGTTCCCCCTACTCCGATTCATTCGACTTGAACTCAATGATTCGATTTTCACCGAATTCACTTGTGTCTTTAGTCAATGGATCTCGAGGGTCGAGTGCACCAAGTGCCAGTGGTTCTTATGGACATCTTTCAGCAGGTAAATATACACATTTATACTTAATCAATATTGTAGAAATTATTTTGCTTTATATCGATCTCATCTATGCTTGTGCATGTGGTTATAATCTGGCATGCAGATTTGATAGATTAAAACCATGCTTTACCTTGTTTCTTTATTAAGCTTCTCTCCTAATTTTCGCTTTGGCATGAGCAGTTCACATGCGAGAAGAGCAAGTTACAGATTCTGAAAAATTCCAGGTGCGTACAACAGTCGGCATTTTACTAAAGGCTATTTCAAACTGATGATGCTAGATATGTGTAATTATTTTTGAAAGCAGTAGGAAATCCTTGAGGCGAATTCATGAATTGACATAATACAATGTAGGATAATAGCTTTAGTGTGATGATAGGAAAAGCAGTAGAAGGACGATAGCGATATCCATTAAGTCGACAGCACTTTTTTTGCTTCAATTCACGGATATTGCCTGGAGTGAAAACCATTGTTACATATACCCACGGCGTGTTTCGTACCCAGAACACAAGATTATCAAAATCAGTGGTGCCTGATCATTTTGATAGTACTCAATTGTGCTCGACTTTTTCACTTCTTTCCGCTTTTGTGATGAGAAGATCATTCCACGCTCATCAGACATGCATATTTCACCGATCGGCTTCACCGAAACGAAGAAGAAATGAAAGAACGGTAGATGAGTAAAAATTGTGTAAGTGTAAGTTATAAGTAAAAGATGTTCATGTTGTGTTCAACCAAATGTGATATGGTCATCTCATGTGTACCTCATTCATGATGAACCTATACATCCTCAAACAATGTCGTTTGTAATGCGAGACAAATTTTATCCATAACAAGATGAAAATGCAGTTCCCTTCTTCCTCGATTTTGATGATATGCACCATCATCATCTTTGTGGTTACGAATTCTGATTTCCGTTTCGTTGTTTTTGCTTGCACGATTAAGCACGTTTTGCTGCGAGGGAGTTTGGTTTCGTTGAGGTAAATTCAAACCTATTTAACTTATGATTAGAGCTTGGTAGATTCACATGACCAACGACTTATGGCCCATGGCTATAAAAAGTAGAGTGAAATTAGGAATTTCGTGGAAGGCTTCGATTAACTAAAACAGCCCTTATGTATTCTGTGAAGTCTTGTCTGCAGACGGACATTACCTGTGTACTAATACATTCGATATTCTATCTCCCTTCTATGAGTTACAGGAGAAAACTAAGTCCACAAAGTTAGCAAATATATTTTGAGACTCATAAAGGAACGAATAAAGATAGATATGCGAATGCGATATACGAAATGAGCATTATTTATCGTTTGTCTTGACTAAAGTGGAGTTGGAAGCGTAGTTATTGAAATATAATGGTCTATTCTGCGTCTAGATTTTTTATTTAATTTTGCAATAATTTGGTATAGAAAAAAATTCCCTGTAAGCTGCACATAACTAACAGAATGAAAGCAACGTAAAGAGGTACATGCATTGTTTGTGACTTTTGTGTCACTCAACGTTTTACTTTCTTCAACCCATCCCGTGATAATTTTGGACGAAGAGGGTTTAGAGAAAATTGTAAAAAAGCACAGTAGCAGATGCATAACACCTAAAAGTGTGCATGCCTTTTTAAAGCTGAATGCGTACCTAAACACTGCAAGTGGAGGATTATTGTGATGAAGGCGAAGGAAACTTAACAAATCATCGCATATGGTCTTGGTACATGCATGCGTAGACGTAGAGTATTTCGTTGTGCTTCTGGAAGAAGTGTGAAAGAATTAATTGAATCTGCCAACTCATTCTGAGTCAAACAGAAGCCGACGACGACATGCTTCTTGAAGATATAGTCAATATGCAACACAATTGATGGTAGTTTTTTGTTGTCTTGTATGGTTAGTGTCATGCACTCGTCGTCTTACAAGTCGTTCGTCAAACCCGGTATAACTATATTCTCCCCTTGCCCTGCTAAAGTTTGCCCGTCCGTGAGATGTAGTAAAGGAGATAAGATGAATAGTTTTTTTCTTAAAAAATTCCGAAGAAAACACGGACGGAGTCAGGATATAATGATGAAACTGCGTGCTTTTCCTAGCAAAATGATTTGGAAGCAGACAAAAAATGTAAGAAGATGATTGTAGTGTCCGGATTACAAAAGAGTCTCTTGGAAAATGCACGAATGATAATTTGAGCATGTGAGCATCATGCTGATATTTTAATGGTGGCTTTTAGCAGAAGAACTCATTCACTATAGCTTACATGCTCCACTGCACTTGTTCTGGAGGGTTTAAAGAGACTCAAGAAGAAGCAATTTTGTGTGTAGGTCCCAATAATAGACCCATTACTCGTATGACCACAGAAAGTTGTTAAATCCGCCATAATTTTAGATGTGCTGCTTGCTTTTGAAGAAATGCTTTATAGATAAACTTCTCGCTTTAAAACTCTTTTTCGCGTGCATTTTTCTTGTAAAATAAATGAGTGCTTAATTTTCTTTGTTTTGGGATATATTTGTAATCACTGTAAATTTGTTGCACCTTTTTTTAAAAAGGTCATTTTATGGATCATTCAGGTGCCATAAGTCCTGCTTTTGGTATGTCCGCTGGATTACCTCCAGGATTCGGAACCGCCGGAATGCCACCACTGCAACAATTGCAAGCACATTTGTTGAGGAGTGGTCCTTTGGCTGGATCATTGCCTGGTTCCCCGTTTTTGCACCATACGGGGCTACTGCATGGCTCTCCTTTCGGAACACATCAGAGTTTATATATGCCGAATATCCATCATTCTCTCAACATTAAGCAGGAGGTAAGTGGAGGATCCGAAGTATATTTGTAGGCACTTGTTGTTAGGTTCAGATTTTTATTAAGATTACATAATAATTAGGGCGAAATGACTCCAAAGGCTTCTCCAGGGGTTGGCGCTGTTAGTAGTACGATGGAAGTGGACGAACCTGGCATAAGCCGGAAACATAAGGTTAGGAAAGAGCCTGCTACCACAACCTCTGGTACAAATGGAGAGGAAAAATGTGATATCGACAATATTAAGGACGAACCGGGAGACTTTGTGGAAACGAATTGCCACTGGAAGGACTGTGGACTTGAATTTTGTACCCAAGATGAGCTTGTGAAAGTATGTGTATTGCCCTCGAAAGAAAATCTTCACCTATAAGTCTCTTTGATGTAAACCTGCTAACACAATCCATTTGTACTTTTATAGCATCTTACCACCGATCACATCCAGGCAAACAAAAAGTCATTTGTATGCCGTTGGAAAGAATGCTCTCGTGACGAAAAACCATTCAAAGCTCAATACATGTTGGTGGTCCACATGAGACGACACACTGGCGAAAAGCCTCATAAATGCACGGTAAGAATCTCCTAAAATTCAACAAAATTTGTGAGATCCGACCAACGTGTTTGATAGAAAAGGATGAATGTATATATGTGTACATGTAATTTCAGCATATAAAGTTCACAACGAAATGGATTTTAGGTTTGCAATAAGGATTTGCAAAATGATCAGTAATCACGAATACCACTTACCACTGTCTCCTAATTTCATTAATCAAGCACTCTGATCAACTTCATAAAGCATGCGTGAGCCCAGTTAAAAATTCAGTGTCAAAGTTGCGGTAACAAATGAGATTTACCACGCATCTTTCTCATTCTTTCTCATTTTTTCATAACCACTAGAATACATAAACAAAGCCGGAGAGGAATGGAAATAAGTGAGCTCTCTTACTCAAATGCCATATTTTACTCGGAATGCGAAATAGGTAAAATTTCATTTAGTTAAGAGTGTTGACATTATGATTAAAGATGAGCTCTTCAAAACTCGCAACTCTTACGGTTACGTACAGCCAAACAAGTCAGTATGATTTATAACGCAAGAGAAGATAAAACATAATATCGTATTCATTCATAGGTTTAGTGTAAGTAGTGTGCACAGTACACGAGTACAAAACAATCCTCCAAAATATTTGCCATGTCATGTAAAAAAAACTTCTACTTATTAGTAGATATTTTTATGTAAACTTGTAAATATGAAAATGGATCCGGCTGCGCGCGGCTGCAATTGAATGGTTTTGTATTTTTGCCATTAGTTGCACTTACTCTCCATCGAATTTCCGCTGACAACCCTTACATATACACACATCAGCAATAGTATTAATGAGTTAACTTTTCTCAACTGACTGTGGCACATGGTCGATTGGTTATCGTAGCGAAGCAAAATTGTTGAGTTAGTATTTCCCAACTCTTGGTTTGCGTTTGCAGCAAATATTTTTTAAGGGGAAGGCTTGTCACATTCATACGTATGCGCATTTGTATATGTATGGAAAGCATAAAAGTTTATTAGGCAATTCACTCCTCCGTTTTGTTCGGTAAAACACAAAATCTTTTATGAGAGGGCATTTGTTACATGAACTTTTCAAATTTGTACCGAAGGAAATGTCTGTGATGCTTATTGTACTCATTAGGCATGAAACTTTCTGTGAAAGAATTAGAGCTTGTTTATATGTAGAAAGTTGTTTCCCATTCCAATTACGGTTATGAGTTTAAATTTCTAAACGACTGTCTTCAGTACGTAGATAAACTCGCTGTCAGACTTACGTCGAAGATCATGCATAAGTACGTCGAAGTGCATATGTAGAACTCAGCTCAGCCACATCGGCGAGAATATACGTGTTTATCCACAACTTCGTCTCTTATCTCTTCCAGTTGTTCCTTGGTCTTTACGAATGAGTTATTGTTGCGGTCCGTAAGTCTCTGAAACGAGCTGCGACTCATTGGCGATGAAGACAGAATAGTTTATGATGGACCGAATGAATGAGTTTTGAATGTGGGAAAGGGAGATTAAATTTATAATTTATAATAAGAAGCAGGAGTTTTTTGTCTTTTCGAGCTGTTGCCAATCCTATTTCCCAAAGGTCTTTACATTTATACTAAAGCGCAGTGGAAACGTTGGTAGAAAAATTGAAATTGAGTACGATACATGAGTACTTATGTATCTTCTAAAATAATTTGTTATTAAACCTAAAACAGTAAAAAAGAACAAGGATACATGCAGCAATTTAGATGTACCTGAAAACAAAGAGGACCAAATAAGTTTACATACAAGTAAAGGGATTAGATTTGGATGGGCATCAATCAGGATTCCTTGTTTAGTACGGATATAATCTGTCACACAATTCACTTAAAATGATTATTCATTCTTTTTCCGCAAATTGCTAAATCATTACTGGAAAACGATAGGGAGCTTGTCATGGCGTGTTTTCGACTTACGATTAGTGAATGTGTGTTGAGAGTGTAGTTCTCAGTCGTAAAAGATGTGCTACATTCTGACGAAAGATACTAGAACTGGAACGATTTCCGTAAATTGTTGCATGGAAGATTACTGCACTACATACATGTAGTAATCTGTCATAATCACACTCATGATCTCTCTGCATTGTTTACCAGCAGTGTTCTTCTTACTCTTTTAAGATATGATGATTTCTTTCTACCGAGCAATGGGAATGATCATATCTTTGTCAATGTCGTTTAGAGACAGAAGCCGACAGGATTATGACAGCCCTGTAATCATGAAACACTTAATCTTTTTTTCCTTCGTCGTCCACGGTGTTTGCTACTAATTGTCCATTATATTAAACCAGTACTTTATGTTTAAATCGTACTCTGCTTTTAATTCCAGTAGTGACCAACCTGGTGTTGTTAAATGATTTGCATATTATTCACATTCATCCCATCCTCCATTTCTTTGATTTCTGAGATATGAGATATACATAGAAAATAATAATAAATTAGAACATATTTTCTAATACTTTCAGTTTGAGGGATGCTACAAGGCATATTCAAGACTTGAAAATCTCAAAACTCATCTGAGATCGCACACTGGGGAGAAGCCATACATGTGTGAGTTCCCTGGATGCCAGAAAGCGTTCAGTAATGCGTCAGACAGGGCAAAACATCAAAATCGAACTCATTCAAATGAGGTAAGCTATTCCAATGATAATGATTTACGAATATTTCCACGAAGCTAATAAACAACTGATTGTCATGTCGTAATTGAAATCGAAAGACTAAAACGGATGTTTTAAATAATTTACAGAAACCATATGTTTGTAAAGCTCCAAACTGTAACAAACGGTACACCGATCCTAGCTCTCTGAGGAAACATGTTAAAACTATTCACGGCCCTGACTTTTATGCCAACAAAAAGCATAAAGGAAACGATCACCCTAGCCCCGGTGATAGAATGGGCAGAGACAATCACCACCCATCAAGTCCTGGTAACGAAGGATCTCCACGAAGCGAGGGAATGGGCACGAAAACTGCCAGTGTTTCCAGCCCCAGCATGAAATCGGAGGTACATCTTTTGTTTGAACTTACAAGAGTCTTTTAGGAACATACAACAAGGTTGCAAATACATTAATGTGTAATTGTGTACTATAACAATTTATGCAATATAGGATCCCAGTTCTCCACCTCAACACAGCAGTCCTGGCGGAGCGTCAACTGGCACCGATATGAACGGTGAATGTCCGATGGATGACCCTATCAGTGATAACAATGTCAGCACAACGAATGACCTTTCGGATGGCTACACTGATCCCTCACCATTGATGGTGGCTGCCTGGGACCTGAAAGAGGAAGAAGAAGAGGTCGAAGGTGTTGCTGAGCTCCCAGAGTTGATGATCGGCATTCCTGTCGGAGGGCATGGCGATGAAGGTGGTATGGGTATGGGAATCAACGACAATAATGCCAGGAATCGCTTTAGAAGTAGAATGGGAGCGAAGGGTATTTCGGATCCTATGCCACCTCTGTCTTACAATTATGGTAAGGAAATGTTGTGGTTTTATACATGCTACTTTTTAGTGATGACATTGCCTACACAGAGAGTGTGTAATGTAAATACTACTCTATTAACAGGACCTCGTCGTGGATTCGGCATCGATAATCTCAATAAACGTATTACTGATCTCAAAATGGGTGGCCCGACAGGTGGATCCCCTGGGCCAATGTCTAATAACGGAATGTCCAATAATGGTTCTGATCTCAATCCCCGCCTTCCTCACACAAACCTGGTAAGTTATGTTTTCCAATGCTAACGAGCATTTTGTTCCTTTGAGTTACTAACGATGTTCACGGCTAAGTACAGAATATTCATTCTCTGCAGACAATTTTGAAGCCACCACAATCCGTTAGTACCAACAGACGAGACAGTGGAAACTCGACATGCTCATTCTATGGCAGTAGTTTACGTTCGGACGGTGGCCAGAACAGCCGTAGATCCAGTGCAATGTCTCATGTGTCTGCCGCGCTACATGGAATTTCGCCTTCAACTGCTAATGGTCGCGCTGTTACAAATGCTTCACCTTATGATCCTATTTCACCCGGAAGTTCCCGTCGTTCCAGTGGAATTGATCAGCCCCCTGAACATGTTCCAGACAACCAGCCGAATTCCCTCGCATCATCTAGCAATACCTTGACTTCATCAGTCCAAGCCCATTTCCAGAGGCTTCATCGACGAGCCTTGGGATTAAGTGGTGATTACGGACTCGAGCATAATGTTGACGGGTCGACCAACACTCTGGCCATGCCACCTCAGGCAAACGCAATACGGACTGACAACTCTGCATTTGCTGCATTCATCAGTGCAGGACGACCGATTGGAAACTCACAAGAGATAAGGCGAATGTCGGATCCTTGTAGCAGTGGAAGTCGACAGCACGGCGCGTTCAATGGAATGGGTGCCCACGTTAACCCCACCTTTATGCAGAGGCATCAGAGCCATAATAACAACCCCAATTCAAATGGTGGAGCAAGTAATACTCCTGCCCATGGCCATGCTACCGCCAACGTTGATGGTTCGATTGGGGATGACTTCCTTATCCCAGATGATATGGCCACGTATCTATCAGAAGTTCAGAATGGCACCAGCAACGGAGTTACCACCAATGGCATGAACGGTATGAGGCATGGATGCGACCCTGTTAGACCGAGCACTTGTCCGCCCGCATCTGTAAACCAGCTTCCTCCCCCACCCCCGTACAATCAAGCTGTGGCTAATATTGGAATGCCACAAAATGGGAGACAAAACCATGTGCCTCAACAAAATGTTCCATACAATGGAAATGTTCAAGGGTACGGGAACATGAGTGTTGGAAGTCCATCCACTTATGCCAACAGCGTGAATGGGTCTGCTGCAGTACCGAGCCCATACACACAAGTCAACAGCCCTGCCTACTCCCATGCATCGGTCATGTCCCCAAAGAATCCATCTGTTCCAATGCATTCGCCAATGTCTGCGTCGTGTATGAGCCCCGCCATGATCCCGCGAAGTCCATCATCAGCCCAAGTCAATGGGCAGAGGAATCATTCCAGCACAACCTCTGTCTCTAATATTCAGTCAACCGCGCCAGTGGTTAACAATAATGTAGGCACAAATTCGAATGGGACCTATTGCGCACCAAATGCACAAATGCAGTCAAATCAGATTCAGCAACAGCCTCAAGTTCCTACCCAACAATCTCACAATTACCAATACCACCCGAACCAACAGTTTCAAGGATATTCAAATAACACCAACGGTAACGGATATGGGCCTAACAGTTATGGTTCTGCGTATCCACAAAACACAACTGGCAATATGCAAAATCAGTACAATCATCAACAGCAGAACACTGGGTTTTACAATGCCAATAGCAGTCACTATCCAGCCCAGTACAATAACCAAAATTCAGGTTGCCCACCTACACAAGGAAATTACAATCCAAGCTCAAATAACTCCAGTACATCGCAGCAGAGTTACAATTACAATAACCAACACTATAATTGTCACTGCCCTCCTCACCAACAAGGCTCCCAAAGTAGACAGCAACAAATATATTGGCAATCAATGCATCAAAATATGCCCCACTCCCAGCAACCTTCTCAACAGGCTGTTGCTCAAAATTCAGCCCCGGCCTCCGGCTACGGTCATAATCAATCGCATCCTGGTCAATCACAAAATGGTTCTTGGAATGCAGCTCCCCACCACAGCATGAATGCTCAGACCCACCAAATGAATCAAAATAATCATTACTCGAATTGGAATTCACAGAGTTATCAAAACACGAATGTCCATCACTCGGCCAACTTCGCCAAGTGTGCGAATACTGGAAGCAACGGCACTGACGCGAAACCGTTTAGGAGGGGTGGGAATCCAGAAATTCAGTGTCAGTCAGTTACAAGCCAGAGTCAGTCTAGCCAGCGAATGCATTCAGGTCCTTGCGTCAGCTCAAGAGGTGGTACTGTGCCTTCTCATCCACCTCAAAACAATCGCGCTTCAACCAACCCACCTGTGGGCATGCGCCCAGATACGTATCAAAGAACTCTTGAATATGTGCAGCAGTGTCAACTATGGTCATCAACAGAGCATAAGCAAGGCTGTCCAAACCCTGGACATGGTATGGGAAATAACCGGGATTCGTGCAACCCTTTATCTCCTGATAGTACAACGGATGGAAAGCAAAAGGTGAAGCCTTCTGTTTAAGAATTAGTACACTCACCGACGAACGTTTCGAACTTACGGAGCAGCCTTAAATACTGTCCTTAAAGCTAGCGATTTACAACCATAATTTTATTGTATCGTTCGGTTCTCTGTAAGACATACGACAAAGAACTTTTGTAATCATTAAGAATGCAAACTTGTGCCATGTAACTTATAAATAGTATGCCTTAAATATGTGAATGTGTTATTTAACAGAATGTATCTTGTAAAACGGTTTTAATGTTAATCTTGGATTTCGAAGAGAAAGTTGTAAAATATATATATATATAAATAGTATGGTGGATGAGACCTGAATGTCCAAAATTCTGTCAAATTAGTCCTCTGCTCTGATCTAAGTTGTAGTCCATCCAGCACAACTGCAACACTTGAGCTGGTGATATCATACCCTTCGGTATTAGCCTCTGTAAACTATTATGTGAATCTCGATGTACTAATTGTAATTAAGTTTTTAAGTTTAGTATAGTTAAAGTATCATCGTATAATGAATTAGATGTAGCCGTTATTTTCTTGTTTCAACGTTTAAAATCAGACACACTGTCTGTGCATCTCATTGTAATGTATTATATAGTGTATGACAGTACTGCCTTATAAAATAGTGGCCTTACAATGAGAATATTTTAGGAGAATTGTATTGTAACGCATTCAGTATTCCTCATTCGAAGCCGGTTAGGTTAGCTTAGTTCAGTGTATCACCAATTTTTCGTTTATTGTGTAGAGGTTTTAATAATTCGAAACTACATTTATCACGATAACCGTTTGTTCTCCACACATACATATTTTAGTTATTAGGATACATAAGTTTTAACGCAGTTGACTGGTTTAAGAATAAATGTTTCGTTTTTGGTCATTATTTTAAAAGTTAGTAATAAAATATTAAATTGTAGCATATTATACTTCATGTGATGATATTGAACGAAAAATGTTATTGTAAACCGAAAAAAGTGTAATAATAATAATAATATCTCGTGATCAATGTATTGAATGTAATTTTAAAAAGGATGTAATATGTAACGGTCTTTGATGTGAAATTGTCAATCAGACGAACATTTAATAAAGAGATACGACTTGACTTTTAATCTTGTTTAAACCGAACTCTTAAATTCATACAACGTGCGAAATGCAATAATATAAGTACTATTGATTTGAGAGTGGCCCTTTGACAAGTAGGAAATAATACTATTCATTAACGTGAATCTTCGTCACAAAAGGGAAAAGCATTCTCCCAGTCCATGGTCAGAAATATTTTCGACGAACTTGCATATTATAACGAAATAAAGTGCTACTATTTTAGCCTTTCCAGGCCTACAAAAATACTTGCCTACATTCAACATACAGGAAATAATGTATATGCCGAAGTTATAAAATCGTAATTCTACGCATTGAATTAAATTAAAAATCGTGTTCTTCATATTTTATCAGGTCATTAATGAGTTCCATTAATCCAACACCCGTCTTATCAGCGACGACATGTTGTTGACTTTGCATCTCGTCTTTAACGTCTAATTTTCTGGAAAATAAAAGTATAGAGTACAATCTCCCCAATCACAATCATGCAATATTTTAACCGATTATGAACATGAAACAAATGATTTTCATTTTAACCAACCTTGCTAATTTATGAGAGGTCGACGGCTTGGATTCCACTCCTCCGTCTTCCATATTCAACTCTTCAACGGATGTTGGAACAACCGTTGATATCCCACTTTGCCCCACATCAAATTCGTTATCTTCGCTACTTTCATTGGACTCTTGGCTACTACTAAATATAAGATTAAAGGAAGAGAAACATGTATATAACTATCAAATCCATCACAATGCATGAAAACTGGTATAGCAAGCTTATATCTTGTACCTGTTTGACTCAGAAGATGGGCTTAACGGGAGAACGCCGATAACAAACAAGTAATTCGGGCAATTCTTTGCATTCGTCAACTTAGACGGAGCTGGAAGGTCGTAAAACTTCTTGAATGCAACTCTCTTGCTAATATTAGGGTACACCCAGCGAAATACGTCTCTTCCTTGTCGTTGCTGCCTAACATTTAACTTTTCTAATAATGCTGCACAACAATCTTCAACAGATTTCTTCCTGTATACTCCTATAGGCTGCATTCGATATGGTCTCCCATCTGTATCAAAGGTATTAAAACATTATGTTGATCGAAAAGTATCATTACGTTCGTGAAAATGAGTAATTATTGCTTACCACCTCCAATGAACACTATCGACAAGCTACCAGCTTCAGAATCTGAAAACCTAACAATGAAAGTGCCAGGTTTGGCTTTTGAGCGAAGAAGAACGTCGGAAGCTTCGTCATACCCGATAAAGCCCTCGATGTACCCATTAGACCAAGCGTCTTTGAAATGCCCCTTGGCAATCATTGCAGCTTTATAAAACCAGGACCAAAATGGGAAACCGGAAGTTTTCATTTTTGTGTGGCAGAGGGAATTCCACGAAATGGCATTTGGAAACTGGCTGCCTCTGTAAAATATTCGCAACCGATATATTGGTTATATTTAATTACTGGTTTGTACCATTTTTGTGAACCCTTTCCTTACAATTGTGCTTTTAGTTTAAGCTTGATGTACTCCACATGAGACGGCTTTAAAGGAACACCAACCCAGTGGTTAAAAACAGCTTTAAGCATTTCGCAAATTTGCAACCACTTCGCATTGGGCTGAACTTCAAATCCCACTCTTCTGTAAACTGGAAACGCATTGTCCCACGCGATTGTGGCCCAAGCACCTTCGTTGTGTGAACCGTGGGTGGTAACTATCATGGGTAAGGAGATGGCCCATGTCTACACAAAGTTTTAAAGAAAATGTATGAGTTTTCCATGAAACAATTGATTTTGGTATAAAATTTTATAAATGTAAATTCCTATTTTTTCTTACCTTAACGGGCTCATTTTCGATTACCAATTCAGCAACAAAAAGAAAGCAGAACTTCTCTCTTGTCACATTTTCGTATGCTTCGGTGGGTGCACGCCCAGTCTTTCTTCTCTCGACGACTTTCACCGTCACAGGTAATTGCATGTTCAGAGACAAATGGTCTGGTGACAATTCCATGGGTTCCGTTCTCAAAACTTTCCCTGACAAAATTGGCGTTGTTGATTCATTCGAAGGTCCTGCAAGATGACTAGCGCCAGCTTCAACGCGACGTGTCTCCTCATTTTCTTTCCTAAAGCGATAAGGATGTCTTCTTAAAGCTGGAGAGGCTCCTCGTTTCAGTCCCTTTCGCCCAGTATTTTCCACAGATAGGGCAAGAGTTCCAGCGGAGTCAATCTTTTCTAGGACGCCGTTGACTTCGCCTTTGATACGCCGGGCCATTGGTTCATTGATAAGATATACTTTCAGTGGAATGCCACTTTGTGAACTGCCAAAGTTTAGCAATTTTACAGACATGTGTGTTTTGCGTTCAGTTTTTATCACTTGCTCAGGCTGCTGTGGCACAATTAGCAAAAACTTTTGACGTATGGACAACAGAATTTTATGAAACTCTTTTCGACACTCGACGAAATGTGTTTCTTGTGATGATGCAAAAAGTTGAGAGCACAGTAATTGTGGCGTCTGCACATTTATTCTGTTGACGTCATGAAAAGCTTCAATGATAGCGTCCACCAAACTTTTCATTTCAGACAGGAAAGTCAGGATTTGTTCGACAAACATGCGTTGGTCGTTGACTAGATCTGCGATGGAGACGGAAGGGACTTCGATTCCATTTCCGGCAGCTTGCTGTCGTCGCTGAAGACAATATGTGAATTCGCCAAGCGCATGAAGCCAACCCTTGCTGGCGGAAATTATGTCGGAAAGTTTGTTCTTTATCTCGTCTTTCAGTGTTTGAATTTTGCAACCCTATTGCGAACAGTATACAACTAATTAGTTTCACGAAATTAAATTAATAATAATTTTTTAAAGCTTAAAATGCTTGCATTATACCTCGACACAGAACAGGTCAGCTATAAGGGATGGTATTTGTGATGTATCATAAAACGCAGGGAGTAATGGATTGTCCATTCCTAACACTTCATGGGCTGGAACTTCGCCTTTTAATCACAAATAGACAATTGAGTTGAAGTACTGTATGTCCATCCAGATGCAAGATGTAAAAACATGTTTAAACATTAAGAAGTACAAAAGATACCTCTGATGCTCCCCCAGTATTGTGCATGCCAATCTTGAAATTTGCTAATTGAGGCAGGACCGTCCCTCCCTCTCAGTCCCGAATTTACGGAAAGTAATTCTTGTAAATGATCCCTTTCTTGTAATAATCTCGCCCTGATGTCAAAAAGTCTTACTCTCGATTCATGATGCTTCGTCCTAATTTCATTCTCGAAACTTGAAGCACCACCATTTACATGCGCGAAGTCTTCAACTCGGGGTGCAATTGAGCAAATTTCCTCAGGAGAGCAAATCTGCTGCGTTTGGAGAAACTTGGCTTCTTCTCTGAAGCACTTTAGAAAATTCGCGTAGAATGAGTCCATCTCGGAACCAGTCATTGCGGAAAGCTGCTTTCTGTAACTTGCAAGCTTGCTCAGAAGAGTTTGAAATCTAGGTTCTCCAGTTTCTTGAGAAAGTTCCCGGAGCTTTGCCAAAATCTGGAATTCTAATCCTCGGATGAAATTCACCGGCGAGATTTTCCTTTTGAAAAGAAATGATGGATTAGGTGCTAAAATGCTATGCAAATTTTTTGCAGAGGCCACTTTTGTATTTATATAAATTTAAAATCTTACAAGATCGTTCCTTCGGTCCATTCCGCAAATGTCACTCGAAGGCAGAACACCATTTCATTTGCAGAATACGCCTTATGAAAAAGTTCTTCGTCTGCAATTTCAGGTCCTAGAACGAACCATTGTTTTACTTGCTCCCAGAGCGTCATATTGATTTTTAGGCCCAAGTGTAATGGCACGTTGCGAAACTTCATATCAACAGGTTTCACTGTTTGCTCGCAACTTTTATGGCAAGCATGGTATATCATGAATATTATTGACATAAAGTAAGTGTCTAGTGTGTAGCATGTAACATCCTTGACTCACCAGTCACAATCAGTGAGCATATAGCCGAAATCAAAATACAATCCGCTTTGTAATGGAGTTCCTCGTCCTCGCGTCTTCGCTCTCGGACTCTACCAAGAAACTTGCATACATTTGCAACTTGGAAATCGCTGGCTGGCATATATTTGCCAACCTTCTTCTGCTGGTGGCTGTAGCTACTACGTACTTCAAGCCAAATCCTGGTTCCGTATTGCATTGCCATACAATCATGCAAGGCAGGAAGGAAGACGTTTGCGGTTAGTGTTCTGTCTATATCGAATCTTCGTTACTGAAGTGTCCACCCAACTCCTCGAGTAACTTCGAATTCTTAAGAAAACGTCCATGTGTAAAAATGTGTTTGCATTGTAGCATAGCTCTACTTGGTAAGGTAACATTCAGAGACAAATGCATAAAACTCAAAGACGGGATAACTGATAGAATTCACGTTTGAATTTGTAAGCCGTTATCCCTAAAAAGTTGACATCGCGCAAGCGAGTCTGTGTGCTTTTCCTCATTCGCTCTTACCTCATGCGGTACGACACTGTAGAATACCTCTCTGCTTAATAATTAATTCAAGTGCAAGATTTTTTAAACTCGTAAAAGAGGCTGACTTCCAAGTAATTTGCGATGTTACATTGAACGACGAGCATTTGGCTTGTCATGGCATACTGCATATGTGAGTTTGTGTGCGGTGCATTTATTTATTGTCATTATTAGCATAATTAGTGCTATGCTACGAATAGAGTGAAGTGTCGAGGGTGTCACTCTCGTATTTACTTTTTACAACAAGAGAAAAATATTGGTTTTCTGTTTGCAAGCATCGACTAATGGCTAACGACTAACAATGAAGTAATAATGATAATAATACTAGTATTTATTGTCATAAGGTACCCTCGAAAGACAAAAGGTTATAAACAGTATAGTAATATAAAAAGTTATGTTTAGTTTTTAATACATCAATCGCATTAATGCTGTGCACCTGTTGATACATCCTGCACGAGTGCGAGTGTGGTGTGGTGCTCCGTACACCCAAGATTTTTCATGACGATTCAAGCCGCAAGCCGCCTACTAAACACGTTTTACGAACCTTTACCAAGAAATCTCCGTCAACGCATCATCCCTAACAAGGTTGTATTGTACGTATGCATGAATGGTGTTTTATTTGCATAGGTAGATATGTGCAACACATAACACATCATTTCGTATTCAAGACACTCGGTATCGGTATCCGATCATCGTGCCTGCATTGCATGAATGAATGAACTTTTTTACGTTGCAAATTTGCAATTCTTGCAAAAAGTTGAGATACAAGCTTGCAAACTTTCTTGTCCTATAAAGCCATAAATGTAACCTGCAAAATGTACCCCAGCTTGGAAAGCATGCGGTGTTAATCTTGTTTTTGTTTCATGTGTCTAACAATACAAGTTGTTACCAGTTCTACGCAATATCGATCGGATGTTGTATTGGTTGGAACTTGTGAGCGCTTTCCACGTATGTTCAGCAGTCTGAACCTAACGAACCCTCTTGAAACTGTAATATAGGCCTTTTTGAAAGTCATAATCACACATGCAAGTCTAAATGCATTAATGCTACCAAGCTTAGGATATCGGGTTTTATAGACCAGTTTAGCTAGATATCCATTTCGGCGTATGTTGGCGATCTCTTGATTAGAACGTATGGTTTAAATGAACATTTCCAGCTTGGGTGCAACCGGGGAGTCCCCGAGCTTATAAACTAACAATAATTAATGCAGAATCACAGCAGAGGAAGTGCTTACCAAGAAAGTATGTGGATTACAATGTTCTGTGGCAGATACTATAAATTGTTGATTCATATATCCACGTAAGGCGTATTGGCATTGGCATATGCTCGTATGATTCCCATTACATAAATCCATGTAAAATCTTGGACATAATTGGAACTTTTTCTGACGACAACGTTCCATATTCCTAAATTGTAAAATATGTGCAAATAATGGCAACGGCAACTCGTTAACATAAGAACCAATGTGAGCTTTATTAATTTGACAACAATATTAAAGGCACATAAATGGAATATTACTAATAAGCCAGTCCTTGGGAATTTGGAATATCCCATCATCCTCTTTGAGTTTTATATTTCAAAACTACAGCTAATTGACAATGAATACCTGTACACAACGATGTGATGCCCGTATTGCACTTATCTTCTACGAATATAAATAATATTTGTGAGGTTTTCTACCTACTTACATTATAGAGATATTTTAGTGTCATTGTACACGTCATATAATCGGAAGTGCAGGCAGGGAAGTGAGCACGAGAGTAAATGTGACGCAAGATGAATGGTAAACCGAAAGTAATTTAGACTATGTATAAGAGTGGTAACATCGCACGATTATTAATAACAATAACCTACAACTACACATTATTTAGAATGTTTACAAAGTTAGTCTTTAAAAAATAACAAATTATTATCAACAAGAATTTAAAGCGTTTTTGTTAAGCTGGAACTGAGTACATTTGTGTAACCGCACTCCATCCTAAAGGATATGTCCAGGATGGCAATTTGCGAACTAAATCTTTCATTTCCTCGCTCCTCATATTATCCCCAAATAAATAAAATGAAGCAAAGTTTATGTCGACTAGAACATCCTTGTCTTTTCCAGACGCCCCTTTCTTTCTTTCAAAATCCATTGTAACGTCCAGCGCCTTGAATTCGATACCTCGTGCATGAAAAACGAAGAAAGTGGGCCTATCATCGTGAATAGTTCCAGTTGGTGGAGGAACATTGTCTGTTAAGGACCATTTTACAAGTTTGTAGTCTTTTCCAGGACTCATATTAATTGTGAAATGGTCTGGTCCACTAAATGAAAAGGTCACCCTGCGAACTGTTGGTGAAACGAATGTGTCCTGTGTAATTTCCATTCTAACTCGTCCCTTATGTTCTGGAGACAAACCAGCAGATTTAGGAACCCAATGTGTGCGTCTGTAGATACATTAATTAAATTGAAACACATCTTATACTACATAATTCAGTGATAGTGATGTAATATTGAATCGGATTGAAATTGACTTTCAGTGAATTAAAATTGATTATCTTGAATTGATATCTTATCTTGAGTATACAAGATAAGGTAAACCCACTGACCTGAGTAGTTTTCTTACTGGGAAATAGTAAGGCAGACCACAATATAATTCTTCGCATCTCAATGCATCAAGTTCCAGGGGGTTTCGTAATTCTGGGATGGTATCCATGAATGTAGGCATGAAGTGTTTGATATTGGGGTCAATGTTGAATAGCCAAAAGCCGGCGTCATTTGACTTCACAGTAGAAAGGTCGCTATCAAAGAATGTTCGGTCAACTTCCTAGAAAGCCAAAAATATACACAACACATTCGTTAGGCTGACACTGCTACGTCGTTAATGACTGAGTCTGTGGCATAAATAAATGGTTTCAATGTTTATCTTACTACAATGTGAAACCGCATTGGGGTTTTGTCCGTATAAGGATTCCTTCCGATTACGAAAACTACTCCCAGCACTATTGCTACCACCAACAAGGCTCCGATTTTAAGGACGGCCTTTCTGAAGAACACTAATATTGGGACAATTCCAGTAAGACAGGGGATGCTCAGGGTGAACGTTGTTAGAAATGCTACAAATATGTTGGGTATTGTTTCAGATCCCGATCGGCCCATAATAGGTACAAATGTATCAAGACAACCAGTTGTGAGATAGAAGGAGAGGGCAAGTGGAAATGTTTCACCAAGAATAAGGTATAGCATCAACCGTGGTTGAGAACCTTAAACAAGATACAATCAGACAATGCACATCCCATGCACATTAATAGCTGTATCCTCAAATAATCCCGTATTAATTTTGTTATTAATTATTGTCAGTATTCACGTGGTATTAGTTGCATTGAAATATTATTACTTGATAATGCCTTCCGTGCGGCATACCATCCGACCAGTCCAAATGCAAGGTTGTATGTAATTGAAAACACCATACGAGAAAAGAATGTGGTTACTAGCAAAATTACTGCCAGCGTGGTTTTCCCAGCTATCCAGGCATTGTCTTCATTTCCTTTCAGCAGAAGAGAGTATGCCAAAACTTGACCCAGCACACATGGAACGCCAAAAATCAGAAAAACTGTCATTGCATTGGAGTGGAATGGGCTGTAGTATCCGATGAGATTCAAGACAAGTCCTAAAGCAACCGCCATAATGATTCCAAGAGTCCAAGCAGCAACCGTGGCGAAAACATTCCATGTCATTTCGGAAATACGTTGTCGAGCTATATTAGATGAAAAGTACGATGGTTTTATACTTCAGTTACGTTGCAAATTTTGAATAATTTAGTTATTTACATTTTAATTCCTTTCTTACCTTCTAACCAAGCAGCAATAAGAACTACGCTAGCGATGAATACGTTCAAAACTCTCGCCACTGTTTCTGAGTAGACAATAACGAACCATCCGAAAACGTCGAAGAACACCATGTTTTCGTCTGTATATTGGATTTTAGAAAAATCCAAATTCCCTAACGTATCCAGCAATGACAAAATGTTGGACCCTTCGTGCTGAATACTTCCAGGTGTGATGTTTTCCACATTATCAAATTTTGTGTGGTACACATAACCATTCTTAATAAAGGCAAAATCCAAACCAGGCATGTTAGCAAAGTCTCTAAATATTCTGTAATCAGTATCAGACGGGATGAGGCCTTTCTGGAAAATTTCTTCTCCAACAACACTTCCCCAGGGGTATGGTACTTTTTTGTAAGCATCAAGTAACCATCCGTTGCCTGTAATTAAAGTTCAAAGTCAATCATATTTAACTGCTGCACCATACCATAATAATGGCAAAATAGCTTACTGTACATTCATATGGTATTTAGTATAATACCTGGACCCGTTTGAAACAAAACTTCACGGGCACCAGCACCAGCAGCCTCGAGATTTATGAAGGTTTTAAGATTTTTCGCCCATCGATGCCCAACTTCAGAACTGTTCTCGTCTTGGCCTTTTAGAAAACCATGTGCAGCTTGCATTCCATTCTCTTCTGCTCCGTTAAATAAGAAGACTATCGGATTTCTTAGAGGCTTCGTCTGTCTCGTTAAAACGCGGAGAGTCTCAAGCATTACTGCACAGCTCACCATATCGTCAGAAGCACCTGGGCTTCCTGGCACGGAATCGAAATGGCAATTCACTAGAACAGATCCGGTAGAGTTTGACGCTTTAGCAGGCTCCAGTCTAGCTATTATATTTCGAATCTGAAAACAAACGAAAGCTGTAGCTAAACGAATTTTAAAGTTATTAAAGGTGTTCCCGTGTTCGTAATCTGGTAACTTCTAAAGAAACGACTGTAGTGGACCACATACATGGGCATAAGAGTGTGTTAGTCCATCTTGGAATTTCACATAAAACGATCCGGAAGGTTTTTGAACCTCGAACTCCAATTTGTGAACCGCAAATTTGCTGTTTTTGATATCATTTAGTATTCGTAAAATTCCATCCACAGCCAAAATGTCATTTTCGTGACTTCCAGAGACCCGTGGTCCAATTGATGTCAACGTTATCAAGTCGTTTCGAGCACGTTCTTCAATAAAGCTATGTTCCATAATAAACATTGTTCAATTATTCATTCCATTTCAAACTACTAGCGTACTACCATAATCATTTCTGATGTGGAGCTATTAATCAAATAAATACCTTGAGGGATTTTCAGAAATGTCAGCAGCGGTTAAAGGCTTTGGAACCTTGTAATCGATATACCTAACAAAAAAGAATATTCCTACAACAAAAGCGATAACTAAAACTAAGGATGACAACGGCGGCTCTTCATCACGTCTAAATCTTGTTCCTCGTTTCACACGTTCCGAATAAATAGTACTTGGAAGTCCTAAATCGAAGTCGTCTGCCCGTTTCGAAGTTCCTCTATAGCGTGCTTCCATTTCAAATGCGGTATTTTCTAAAATTGCAAATAAATTAGATTTAGATGTTGTATTGTTTTCCACAACTGACTATCCGATCCTCCTGTATTTTTCAGTCTTCAGTTTTGACAAATACTTGATTGAATCCAGAAAGGAATGAACTGCAAAAGATTGAAAGATAACATTTATGTTTTAAATCATTATGTAACAAAAATAACTGGAAATAAAATACCCTTGCACCCAATGCCCAAATACTACACCTTTGCATTTTCTTTTCACTTACAGCTGCTAATGTTTTCTTGTAGCTGCACACGTGGACGGCACTTCTACTTCCAGTTCAGCAGTAGTAATTCGTCACATCACCTCTGACCTCATGGCAAGCGCAAGCAGCACTTAGAATTCCACCCTCAATGACCAGCGACAAGTGTGTGGTGAATGGTGAAGTATGGAAAGGGAACCTCGGACTGATAACAAAGCGAGAAATTATTCTTTACACTCGCTCGCTCGATATTTGCACATACCACATCACAACAACAATAGCTTGTTCCAAGTTCCAAAAGGTTTGATAAGGCAAACTCAACTAAATTCGTGTACCACCGTCTCTGAAAGCACAAACAACTCTCCACACAAATGTCAACATGAAAACAAGGTTCTCCTCGCTCCTCTCTCTGTCCTGATTGACGGATGATTACACAACAACACACAACAGCACACCACAACTACCGCACCGGTGTGTTTTGTTGTCTTTTTGCTACGATACGTGTGCAGTGGCGAGTGGAGTGAGAATGCAGAACTGGAGCCATGCAGCAGGATGGAGGATGGAGTTATGTTGGAGGAGTGCGGAGATTGGGTTGTATGACGATGAACACGACGATCTGCTGATCTGCTGCAGGATCATCATGATCATCGTGTAGTCGATGTGATGAGAGAGAATGCATGCTGAAATGAATGAGATTTTTTGGGGTTGGATGAGGTGAAGATGTGGTGAGTGTGCATGCGGTTGTGTAATAAAGGCGAGTTTCAGGTAATTTTTTTTTGCTGGAAAGCAAGAAAAAATATATTGAAGAATGAATGTATTTCATTTTTATCACAAAGCACGTTCGGGAATGGAATGTGCATGCATTGCATGCATAGGGGCATAGGCATAGGGAGGATGTCCATTCGAATTATTCCAGAGATCGTCCAACCAAACCCCAATTCCACACATAGGCTCATAAAAAGATTGTGATAAGCTCAGGAAATGAGCCGTGAGCTTTTGCTACGGTAAAATGTATATGCCTACTTTTTGTGAAGTTGTGACATGAGTATGCATAAAATTTCATGAAACTAAATATACGCGTCCTTTGTTTTTGAAAGTATAGTTTTGTGGTTGCATGTGTATTTCATGTATAAGTGGGCTGAGACTGCTAATTGTGCTAATGGATCACAAATTGTTGTGATTTGTGTCGTTATTGTTCATGCTTCCGCATAAAATCTACGTCATGCCCGAGAATGGATTAAAAAAATAAAATTCTATAGCTCGGACATTACTAGTAGGTAGCGTTATTTGTTATAGAATTTACATACTATTATTATTATATTTATAATACATGTTGGTAATGTAAAGCAAAAATGAGAAATAGGCATCTTATTGATTGTTAATTTATAAGCATTCTTTGATTGCTAAGTGTGCTTGCAAACGCATATACCTTATGTAATTCATACACAACAACACAACCCATATATAGCGCGCGCGCACGGTTTACTTGTAATCTTAATGATGAATGAAGCATCTCCAGTCCAGCAGACACGCCTTCATAAAACAAATTTAGAGATTTCAATATTTGTTTTTGCTAATGGAATAAGTTTGGCTGCACGTGTGTGAGTGAGAATTGTGAAGTACGAAGAAGACAAAAGTTTTCTACAAGTACAAGCATCCGAAGCATCATGATCATGCGGTGCAAATTAAAGAAGTCCCTGAGAAACTATTATAGACTTATGGCTATGTTCTTGTAACATTTATTTAATCAGTTATTTTTTCCTTTTAAAAAATGATTAACGCACTAAAAAAAGATGCGTAAGCAGGTGTTGCGTGTGGGCGTTCGGTTCCAAACTCATGTTTGCGTAACTGGGACCTTGACATGATGATGAAGAAAAGATACACACACGAGTTGTTTTCGTGCATTTAATGATTTTTAGCAGTAGAAAATTTTAACGCTTTTCATATTCCTTTCATTCAAGAGTCTCAAGTAATAATGTATGTGGTTTCTGGTCGCGTGTCATCTAGTTTGGATTTTTTCAAAGAATGTGAAACGAAAACGAACGAACACATTTTTTAAACACACATATTTTTTAAGCACAAGTACGTGTGCGACAACCACCAAATAAATTACGATGTAATCATACTCTTTCTAATAAAATATAGAATGAAATGCTCTCTCGGAGTAATTCCCCTGACGCAACTATATTCTAAATTTTACTTATGGCTGAACTCTTACGGTATTTGAACAAAATGCTATACAGAGTTCCGTACTAATTTTCAGCGCACCTCGTTTCACGCTCGTAATATTCTGCAGATGTAATTGACTCTTGACTCACGCTAAGTTATAAAATATCATATTAGAAGCTTTGGCACAAGGTACAAGCATAGAAGCATATCGTACATGTCATTTAATATTTACCACGCTCAAGTTTTCTAGAGCGACAGTCGACAGGACAGTGCATGTTTTATGTGTAGTACAAGTTTGACTAAAACAATGGGATTGGGATCTCTTGAACCACATCCGCACAATATTTTGCTTTTCTTATGAACTTTCGTGGAGTTCGTTCCCCGAACATTCTACAGAACTACACTTTGGGAATTATGCAAAAGAATAGGAGCAGAATGCTCCTTCCGTTTTCTATTTAGGCACCTCAGTAGTCCAGTCTTTGTTTTAATTATTATGGCATATGAGTTTTCACATGACATGCTTTTCGGTGTACGAGTGCATGTGTACCCTTTTATGGATTTAAGTAATTGATGTAGCACAAGAATCATGAATCTTACCCTGAAATGGCATATTGAACATAGACGTGTGTACACAAGTAGGGATATAAATATCAATAGTACACGTAGACTCAAAGCAAATATTACGGTACTACTCGGTCGGTAATACGTGGTTGTATGCGATTATATTTTATCTTTTTACAAACGAAAAAATGATAATCAGGAAAACGTCCTTCCTTTTTCTGATTTAAGCATTTATGCCTGCCTAGCATGAAATGAATGCATTAAAACCTGACTCTTTTTCTGCGGGTTTGTAATGTTTTGTATTTTTGTCGAACATGCATTCTACATAATATAGCTTTTAACATGAAAACCATTAACACTTGCGTATACAGTAGAAACAATGTGTGTGTATTTTGAGACACGTTGCGTACTGCATATTATGTAGACATCCCACATAAAGGCTTTGAGCGAGTATAGCGTAAGCAAATAGCACCGTTTTACAAGAGTCATTAAATATGGATATGTAGCAAAACTTCCAACTTGACAGATCTATCATTTAGGTGGAAACCGTTCCACGTCAACAACATCACACCGTGGCAGCTGGGATTGATCACAGAAAAAAGTACTTTTTCGTATTCCCAAGTGTTCATTTTAGTCTAAAATTCAGAGAAGGGAGTTGAAAAGTTTTGTGTGGAGTGTGAAGTGGAGTGTATCTATATGCAAACTTACATGTCAATACGAAAAACGATAATAAAATACTTTAAAGCACCTTTTGTGATATAATTTAAAGCTTTCTTGGACAAGTTGGACAAATTCGGGTAAATTATTTTGTAAAGTTTTATATCAAAGCACAGTACTAATTGTCTGAATTTCCTACTTCATTCCCTTACATAATGCCGGAATCAAATGATTGTATTGTATAATTTAAAAACTTTGGGTTGTCTGATACTGATTGAAGGAGAGAGTATTCCATCGCACAGTACAACATTGTCCATTCATACAGCATCTGCTATATAAATTTCATGTTTTGTGGGCATAAAAGTTCGAAAGGTAAAGTCATGCAAAAAGTGATAGCTGTCACTGTCGCGTTAATATTATTACAGTGAATTACAGTATTAAAAGCAGATTTGATTAATTATTCATTTTTCACTCAGCTCTAGCGTCGGTTTTTTGCTATTGCACACTACGCAAACAAACAATGTTTGCAAAATGTGAATCACTCACGTGAAGTGATATGATGTCATATCATGATCTCGCCCTCATGACATAAATTAGGTATATGCGATGTGCGGTTCGGATGCTTTTGTCTCATCATATAACCTTGAATGACATAGCACTTTCAGTCCGTCGTGTCCGTCGTCACCCACCACACTTATTAATAGGTCTTCAGGTAAATCTGTTCTGGAGAAAACTTAAGGTTCACAATACTCAACATAGTTTCATGAAGGCTCCAGAGTAGTTCGAATTTTCACTCCATTGTAGTCGGCAAATGCATGTGCAAAAATGTGCCTTTTTATTTATTTGACCCGAAAGTTGAGTTGAGAGTGTGAACTGTCAATCTGTGCAAACTTTAAATTTGTTTGTAAATCTGCGAACACGTCAGACCATGCGAATCTCTCGACCTATTTAATTGAGCATGAGCACAGAACTTCAATTCAACTGTCTAAAAGGTTTGCCTGATCTGATGTGACTGCATATATTGCAGACTTTTCAGCTTGAATTACCCGAGCTTCTCCTCGCAAATTTTGCACAGTACCATAATCGTATTCTCACAACTTCATGTATCTCTTATCCTGTATCCTGCAAAAAGTTTTGCTGAAATGAAAATGCACACAACTTTGTGACATTGCGACTTTTTGTGATGTGGATTTGTGCAGAAGAGCACACGCACGCAGTGTATGCATCCGACCGAGTGAGCATACAAAAATGTGAAATGTGAAGTGAAGCTCCGAGTGTGCAATGTGAAGTGCATTTAGCATTAGCACAGGGAAGCATATTAAGCATTCTCTGATGGCTAGGCTGTGTGGTTCCTGAGCAAAAGCTGATTTTTATGTAATGTTTTGGTAGATTTGCTGTGAAGTTGTTTGGTTGTGAGCACATATTGTAGTTCAGTTCTCGATTGTAGCGCAAACGAAACAAAATACTTGACATTTTAAGCCAAGATTGAGTGTCAAATTAAGTTGTTAGCGTAAAAAGGAAGGAGAGCTGTCATTGAGGATGAGCAGAGAGTGCAATTAGGGTCGTATTTTATTGTGTTGTTTGCAGCAGCTGTTAAATTCTTGATACTTCGAAGCAAGTGCGTTGACAGTTTTGGCAGTGACTATTTATATCAGTTCTAAAAATGCATTACTAATGTTGAACTCATATGCTAAGAAATAGAATAGGTAAGGAGAATTGGAGAATATTTTAATTAATTAAAATAAAAGCACTTTGGTTGTGTTGTGTAATATGGTATGTTGGCACCTTCACACGACTTAGATTGTAGGCATTGTAGGTTTTAAAATTATTTAACTTGTGTAGCTCAAGTATGGAGGAGGCAACAGGAACAGACAGACAGTTAGGTCATAAGTATTTGCTCGTAACACGGGCGTCACAGGCAGTCACAGGTACCCAGATAAGCGATGTAGTTGTGAAGGAAACCCATACCAAGTCACACGTCATATGTAGATCGGTAGATCCTATCTGAGACACACTTTAGCCAGACACATATTATAGATCTAGTAGCTATTATACCGATTATACCTGTTTTGGCACTGAATAATGGCATAATTTGTTAATTTTATTCTAGGACAATGAGTGAGGCAATGGATGGAAATGACAATCGCCGGAGTAGTGCCACTGGTGCTCCGTCACCGAATCCTTCAATCCAGTCTTCATCAACTGTAAAAGAGATTCAAGTAACAGCAAAGGAGATTGTCGACAGAATTAGTAATTTCCAAATGAATTCCATAATTGGGACGGACTCAATAGGAGTTTTTGATGAAAAGCAAGGCAAGCCTACTGGATACGTGAAGCCTTTTACCGGGGGCTCAGATCCTTCAGCAGGATCTTCCTCAGGGGATGAAAAGGTCGACGAATCTTCAAATCCCAAGAGTGCACCTTTAAATACCAGCAATGATTCAACCCCTCCACCTTCAGGTTCTAGTACTACTTCACAGTCAGAGAGACCTAGGCGGATGAGTTCGAAAAATTCGAGGTTTTCTGTGAGCAGTTTTTCGGAAAATGGACAGGCAACCATTGAGCAGAGGGCTATTGAACATTTATTGGACGTAGTGCAGGTAAAATGATATATGATTTAAAACTAGGGAAGTTTGTTCGTCGAAATAATTTAATTAATAGTCAAGTCCTAACAAATGGGTTAACTAATGATGATATATGTATTTCCGCAGAAAATTGTACAAGAAGCTCAACCTGAAGAAGACGTTAGACTTGGAGAGTTATCTGCAATGAGCAACATGCATTGGATTTCCAGTGTTGAATCATACGTACGAAGTTTGGAGCTTGATTGGAAAAGCCAAAAAGCAATAACACAAAAATTTTCGACTCAATTGTTGGGGTGGACGAAACAATTATTTCATTTTGGGTAGGATATGAAACCTTAATTATTAATTAATATACGAGGTGGATATAATCTTACTTATTAATGTGCTAATGATATAAATTCTTACTTATTAGGAATGAATCATCGCCTGATAAGGAATTTAATAGCATTCATCCGCATTGGGACTCTAATTCTGGATTAACTCTAATTGCGAAGTTAAGTTTACACTCCAAGTTCCCTGAGATTTGGTCCCAAGGTTATCAGTACTTCCATGAGGCTAATATACAACCCGTCATTTATTGTGCGGATGATTTGGTGGGGCAGCAGATATGTTGTAGTGTAAGTCGAGGACTGTGTTCATCCTTCTTTTTAGCAATGCTTTGTATTTAATAGCAATTATTATGTATTTGAATATGTGCGGTACACAGTATATCTATATACAAATACAAACGTATTTATTCTGGATTTAGCTCGGGCTCCCCCTGACATACAGTAGTATTATCAATTTCACGGAACCAACATGGGTTGATGAATTCGAATCAAAGGTTAAGGCAGATATTGACAAGGGCAAAGTTCCTGTAGCAATATTCATAAATGCCAGTGAGTAAGATATTGTTTAACGGAAGTCGGAAAATAGGTAAACTAACTGCGTTTTATGAGCTACACTTACATGCTCATTCTGTTGTTGTAGATGTACAAAACATGGAGCAGGGTGCTAAAGTGGCTGAAACCTTTAAAATCTGGACACACTTTTATGGAAATAATGTGGTCGCTTACTTTATGAAACGTCCAGAATCCAAGCAGATCGGAAGCAGTTTAACTGTTGATTTAACTCGATGGCTAAGAAATCCCAAACTGCCGTATTTGGTAAATTCGGATAATCTGAATTCATTTTTGACACTGTAATTTGTTTGTACTGTACATAATACATAACATGTACTTACCGTGACTTTTCGCATTTGCAGACCATTTATAAGGCTTCGGATCGACTTGATACAAATGTCCTTGACATTTTAGGCCTCGGCTCTCCAAAAAATGAAATCCTATGCTTTACACCATGGCTAATGGTACACGTAAGTGTTCAGCAAACTTTGTTTACCAATTATAATAGGTAGAGTTATAATTTCTAGAATGATTTTGTAATCAACACTCCTTCTATTAGGTATTTGGAAAAAGTCGGCTGTCAGCTTTAATAAACGAAGCAATCCACCGTGGAAAATTCTTGATGGATATGGTGCAGCGACATGAGTGCCTACACGTTGTGGTTAGCGACTTGCTTTTTAAAATCCCTTTACCTTTCGGCCTTTCCCACGATCTCAGTGTAAGATTTCGATAATTATATTGTATTTTAATTTTCTCAGCCTAACTGGTCCAAGTCAAGTGATGGAAATGTGATACTATCAACGCTAACATTCCAATATAACCCTCCGCATTATAAAAGGCGAACATTAAAAGTAGACTCGCCTGCCTCTGCCTCACCTACCAAAGATTTAAGTAGCCATGAACCTAGTGCTCAATACGTTGACACGTTGAATTCTTGGGTAAGAAAACGTTCAACCGACTAACACCGCAGAAAAGTTATCTGAAAACAAAATGTTAATTATTTGAATATTCCTTTATACGTTTAAGCTGTTCCACATCATGGAAAGAGATCTAAAAGGCCTGCTTTCAATTGAGTTCATTTTTGTGGAATCCCGTGGCTGGAATATTCACGTAGATATAGTTCGGTCACAGAAGCTAATGCCTAACGAAGAAGCAGCCATTATCAGCGTATTTGATAGTCATATGAAAGTTTTACATGCCACAGTAAAACAACGCCTGAGATTTTTAGAATTGGTGAAACTGTCGGAGGAACTTGAATGGATTGATGCACATGATGCTCATTGGGCTGGATTAGGGGCTGTGCGCTACATTCCGAGATTCTTTCGAAAGGCCAAAGCCCCAGCACCTTCAGAAACTAATGGAGAAATTCCCAACAGTGCCCAAAGCACAAGTGATCCTCAGAATCAAATTCAGGTCTCCGACTTCCACACCGAAGAAGCCAGAGGAAATATTGACCATCTAAATGCTAAAATCGTGGATAAACTGAAGGCAATCGACTCTGCATTTTCTTTAGGTAAGTTTTTGGTTGATTTAGAAATCCTCCATTAGCATATTAAACTTCAACTAGGATGTTTTCTTTTCTCGCTTATACTGCCAGTCTAAATTTTTATGGTCTGAAACTATATTTAGGCGAAGCAGCTAATGGCGTGTGGTGCGTTCAGTTTGGAATGGTAACGGAAGACACGGACGTGAAGGAATTAGTCCGGCTAGTTATCGCAACCGGTCTGGAAATCGAAGAAAGTTCTGAATTTTTGGATAGAATGTCTGAACTAGTCAGAAAAGGTATACAATTTGTGTGTGAAGCATATCTGTTAATTGAATATGGAATCGTTGTCACTATTCATGATGATTCTATTACAGGGATTGAAAAGGCAACAGAAGAACTTCGAAAGGAAGCGGAAGAAGCAATGTGGGAAGAGGGAATTCTTCGAAGGGTCCCTATCGTCGGAACTTTTGTTAGCTGGTTTTCACCACCTGCGAAGGAGTCCGGTGTGCGAGGAAGAGCCCTGAACTTAACACAAGGAAAAGTTGAAAGCACAGAAAATATTTATAAGTATCACATGCAAGTGGATGCCTCCTCCATTCCAAGTAGCTTTAAGAGCAATTCGATTCGTGAATAGTATCGCGTACGTTTGAGTCATACGGGAAAAAATAATGGTGTTTCGCTAATAGGGGTATTCCAGGCACATATTCTATGTAGGTATTTAATAACTCTGCAAACTTTTGCTTAAATACTGAATTAATTGTGTTAATATTCGTAAATAACAATCGGTGTACATCGCTGTATACTACATGCACATATGTCAATCTAAGTATTAATTTAGTCATTCTGGTCCTGCCTTGTGTGCTCGTGTGTGTTGATAACTAATTATTATGGTTCGGTGTAGCCACTGACCATGCGTGGTTACATAAATTACATCGCACTATTTTGCGATTTCGCGTTATTTATCAAATGGATCTGTTTAATGGTTGAACTGGAAGTTTATGCCAAAGTTAAATTTTTAATTTATATATACGAATGAATCTTGATAACACTTATAGAAACGTAAATGTTTGTATTAATTCATGAGTTTAAATGACGTAGCTGCGATTGGACGTGGCTTCATTTGAAAATGGGATTTCGGAATTTTACATCCAAATTAATTACAATACTTGCAACGTTACGCATAGGTCTAATGTAAATGACATTATGAATGATAATCAATGCAATAAATCCGAAGACATTTGAATGGCACAATTTAATCATTGATTCCATTATTTATTTACTTTTTTGATGCCTTGCAAATTCTTGTCGTTTGAGTTCCCGTCGTAAAATTTTCCCACTAACAGTTTTTGGTAGGGATTCCACGAACTCAACCTGTTACAGGGTTCCAATCAAAGTATTAAAACCCATTTTGGTCTAGGGAAAATCTTTTCCGTACTGAACCTATTTTTATTTATGCGTTCATAACATATTTTACCTTTCTAGGATATTTATACGGAGCAGTGGTAGTTTTTACGTGGTTCTGAATTTCAACCGTCAGTATATCTTTGTCCGCGTTTTTGTACTTCTCGTTGAGCACAATAAATGCTTTTACAACCTCTCCACGTTGAGGATCTGGCGATGGAACTGCAGCGCTTTCAACGACGGCCGGATGTGTTTGCAACACTGATTCAACCTCATTTGGGCCAATACGGTATCTTTAGGATCGTAGAAATTTGGAATAAGCATAAGAAAATAATCAAATCTTTATAAATACACAAACTCAAATCTGTACATTCAGTTCCATTTTACCCTGCGGAATTGATTATGTCATCAGCCCTCCCGACAAAGAATATATACCCATCTACATCCATGTAAGCTTTGTCTCCTGTTAAATATACGCCATTGATAAAGCATTCGTCGATTTTCTCCTTGTCCCAGTCTGGGCCATTTTGTCCTGGCTTAAGATATCCTATGAAATCATAAAATGTCTACATTCCGGGACTCTTGCTAATGGAATATTGATACCTTCATTTTTTTACTCATGATGGCAAATACCTTTGAACAACCCTATGGGATGGTTTGGCTTAACTTTTAATGAGATGACACCTTCTTCGCCCCTTGGAACCTCGTGTCCACTCTCGTCTACAATCTACAAATTTCCATACACCAAATACATGAATGCATGTTTGCAACCATTTTAAGTTGGCATCGACTTGTGGAACAAAGCTTATGCAATCTACCGTGACGTCATACATCCCATTAGGGCGACCTAAAGACCCTGGCTTATCTTCTCCTGGAATTTCACATCCCAATACGGTGAATTCAGTTTGACCGTACATCTGGTCCATTGGAATGTTATCTAATTTTTACATAGAAAATTAAGTGTTCCTTCGTTGTCGTTACAGCATGAGTATGTATGCTTAATTAAAGTTTCACGCATATGGCATATACTTGTTTTCTCTTTCCAGGCCCGAATAACCTCAGGATTTACAGCTTCCCCTGCCCCAACTGCATAACGTAATGCTTTGAACTGAAACGCTGAAGTAGGCTCTGGTACCATTGTCCGGAACAAAGTTGGTGGGGCGCACAATACAGATACTGGCTTTAATCTGAGAGCTTCCAATACGGGCTTTGGTTCAAACCGCTTCATCTAAATACCAACAGAATAATGCTCATGACATTATTCGAATGACAATAATTTCTGCTATGAACGAGATGCAGATACGATTTAACGAACTTGATGTATAAAAACTGTGGACCCTGCAATCCACGGTGCAAAGAAATTTGAGTAACTAGATTTAGCCCATCCAGGATCCGATATATTCCAAAATAAATCATTTGGTGTTAGCCGCAATTGACTGAAATGTTTCAGAACGAATACATTGTGAACCTCTTTCAAACTTAAACTTCAATTGAAGAAATGCGTTTATTTTCTAACCTTGCGGTTTCATAATGTCCGATTCCATAGGAGGAATGTACATGTGCTACCATTTTAGGCTTGCCAGTTGTTCCAGAAGTAAAAAATGCCTGAGCAATTGCATCGCTACTGGTATCTGCATGCCGAAATTTAGAAACATCTGAGTCGCTTATACCTTTAATTAATTTGTTGTAGTTTATCCAGTCGCTTTCCCCAGCATCAGAATTCTTAATAATCATTTTTTTCAATTTCTTTGAAGACTGCGAGGTTTTAAGTAGTCCCTGTTGTGCTCTCTCCACCTTTTCAGCATTTTCCTCATCGGTAATTATCATATGAGCGGAGGACGCCTCCAAACGATACTGTATATCTTCCGCTGATAACATTGTTGTTCCGGGGCAAAATATTGTGCCAACCCGTATAGCTCCCATGTGAAGGTACCACCATTCTGGAATTCTAGAGAGTATTGTTAAAACAAAGGGAGATTTTTCTGAAGCGAGTGGCTCTTGCAAAAGATTTTGAAGGACCAGGGCAGCTTTTATGGAGTCCTTACGAAGCTCCGCAAATGTCCAAATGCGGTCCTCATTTTTCTCATTGCAAAACCATAAAGCTGAGGCGTTAGGTCTCTGACTCTGAAATGTACATTAAATTTATTGACATATTTCATTTAGTGTGCGTGCATAAAGCTTTTATTTTTAAGCAAAATTTACCGCATGCCAATCGAAAACGTCTTTTGCAAAGTTGAACTTTGTTGGAGCTTTCCCTGATCGACATATTTCCTCCAGGTCCAATTGCCCGATTTTGCTTGGAAATGTACTTGCACATTTTACCACCGGTTTATTGACAGATCGAAGACCAAGTGCAAATTTGCTCCTTGCACAAGAAGAGAGATGCAAAAGGGTCATGCTATATACTTTTCAACAATGCAATTTGAGATGCAAATAAAATAGAACGAATCTGATGAAAACCTTGAGAGGAGAGATTTTTAAACATGCAACATGCGTTTTAGAGGGTCTTCAGACATAATACATAATCATATTATACTGCCAGGCCCAATTAATTAAAGCCGTATGATACATACTCGCCATACTAAACACAATGCATCAGACCTGTGTATATTGCTCTCATGCTGGAGCTCAAGTTCATTTTACCAGACCCCTCATCCAGCATTCAGTCTGTCAAATGGGTTATACATTTACATTCATCATGTACCATTCAATACCTAAGCTGCAGCTGGCTTGGGTTTGATTTAGAATTTTTGCTGGCTTTTTTGCATGCTCGTGTTGCCTCGTATTTATATGCTAAAACACATACGCAACATTTGCAATTTGCACACCGAACTCCAACAGGAATACTTCCACTTGCTTTGTGGTAGATACATTGGCTTCACGAACCTATATACAAAAGTTCTTTGCAGGATGAGAAAACTAAAATAGAACGTGCTCATTTCAATATACTTTGAAGTAGCTATAGGTGTATTTAAATACTTATATGTGATCTGCAATCTCCAGAACATTTTAATACTGCATTTTTATTATGTACTTTTAGTCTCTATCCATTTCAAATAATTGAAATCGGTGGCATATTAAAGAAACTTGAATTGAGATTTTTCACAATGAATCAATCATAAATGGATTTGGAAAATGTGTTAGTGGCTGCATGTGTTTCATTCTCAAATATAAAAGTCTTGGATTAAATTAGAATGTTTTTCTAACCACAGTCGATAATACTTTAATTCGATAATGCAAGGAACTTTGATTTGCAAATTTTCAGCCGTGAAAGGATACAAGGATTCATCACTGACAGCACGAATATATTTAGCATTTGATAAGATATAGCTTGCAGGATCACTTTTCGTTTTCATGTTATCTTAGATCTCTTTGGGGCAATGTGCAAACATTACCACTTTTTTTCTAGAATGGTCAAGGACGTGACGCGATTCACAATCTCAAGGACAAAACTGCATGTCAATTGAATATGACTCAATAATAATTGTAGCACATATTCAACCGACCTCATCGTCGCCAACCATCATCTTCCAACTTCAAGACATACGTACAGTACAACCTAATTGAAGATAACTTACGAAAAATTACACGACATACATACTCCAATCCGAGCACAATTTCGAACTATTAGACTATATGTTTGAATGTAAATTTTTTATGATTTTCTAACAAATTATTTTGTGAATGAAATTACTATATACATGCTGAGGCGTAGTGCTATAATATTTTTAATAACACAATGTTGTGAAATTTTGGTAATATTTGTCGAACGAATATTTCGTGCCACTGGTGGTGGTACATGCGTATACTGCGTACCTAGCTTTTGGCATCTCGCGGAAAGACCTCAAAGAGTAATAACTTTTTAATTACATTTTAGCAGGAAGAAAAAGTCATCTGAACTTCGTAAATGATACAACGCGGATGATTGTAATGATTTATTTCCTCGTCTCAGTAAAACGCGAAGCTTTCAGCTTCCCAAAATCCCACAGCTCGTGACAGCTCACATATTTCTTTTAATTCACTCACACTTTTGCGTTTACGCCTTTCTAAATCAGAATTTAATGTATTTTTATAATGAACTGCGTCATAACATATTTTTCTGCACATTCTTGGAGTTAAACACTGAGATTTCATTGATGCATTTATCAAAATCCATGTCCCTTATCTGTACCAGAAGGCGTCGTTAGTCTTGGAGAACATTTCATAGGTTTTACATACAAAATGGAATCGCCTTCACTTCACCGTCCTCGTGTGACATTTTACTTTATCCAGTTATCCACTACTGCGTTCAAATAAAATGTGCATCAAAAGTTGAAGAAAAATGACTGATAGCACCACTCTTTAGTACACAAAATCCGGATTACACCGCATTACATTCGGTTTATCTAGCTTTACTTTTAGAATCAGATAATAACAAAAATATTCTTTCATGGCATGTATTGCACTGCACAACAAACTTCGCATGTGCTCACGTACAAATAAACCACAATGTCACATAATTTAAGATGAGTCATTATAAGCAACTTAAGAACAGGTTCAGTTTTTGTGATTCAAACTGAATGAAGTAATGATTAGCAAGTGTACATTTGTCCTCAGAATGATAATGGACCCTCACGAGCATCATTTTTTCGAAATCATGGTTTTAAAATCCAGACAAAGGCAGGACTGGAAGAAGTCTGATTCTATCCATGAGTCAATAAAATATTCCAGTCACTGAACCATAAATTCATCGGAAATTCTGTACAAACAAAACAAAGGTTCTGTCCACAAATCCAATCCAATCTGACTAATCACAATTAAGTTTCAAGAAGACATTATTGTTTTGGTGAGGTTTAGTTTTCTTGATTCATTGTTTGCTTTCTAATTTTTGACAGATTGTCATAAGACGTTGGAATATTTTCTGACTAATAATATGATACACAGCGTGAATATACAAATTTTGATATGAAACATTTAGTAAAAAGTACATGATAAACAACAGCGTAATCATATCATCAATCGTCATAAGCTTGCTAAAACTAAGTTTCTAATTTAGATTTTTCCATTTCATCATACAAGGAACTGGATAACGATTCGACTAAATGAATCATATTATTCAGTTTATTTGCCAAAAAATAAGCAATCCCTCCCAAAACCCTCAAATGAGAGAAGAAAATGAGTAAACATGTTGTTGACCAATTAAATCCACGTGAGGCATATAGTTTGAATCGATTTACGCATTTTAACTAGTTCACAAGAATCGCAAGAAGTAAATCAAGGCGACCCGCAATCCGTAAATGATCCTTTTGACTTGGAGACACAAACACTTATTGCTTATTGGCATTTAACCGGCTTTTTCCTTTCAGTGAAGTTATTATAAAAATTCTTATCACAAGCTTAAGTTTACAGAGATTATGCCGAGGAATAATACCCAAATGTCCATACACATGCAACGTGACTCTGACGGCTACAAATGATGATGGGGGCACAAAATCATGGAAATTTCAGAAACAGCATGGTTTGGGGTGAGAGTGACAGCCATTGATCACCTAAATATTAATCAGATCTCCTTAATCCACACGTATACTGTCCAATGTTGAAACTGGGAGGATTTTGTAAGAATAATGTATGTGACAGTCGCCATACAAAAGTGAGCGATCCACTTCTCCCAGAAGATCAATGGAGGTCACGGATATTACTTAAGGAATAGGCTAATGAGGAAAGCTTATTAAAGAGGAGTATGGGGAGGCCAGCATATAAATACTCGGATGAAACGATAAGAAAATTTTCCTCAAAATCAGTTCCAACTTACTCGAGCTCTTCTCAACATCCACAGAGAGACCAATACAATTTGCCTAATTCCATTTCTACATGCTGTCATTTAGATAGCCTCAGAAAAAGCTCTGAACGAAAGAGAATACCAATATTTCCGAGAATATTTTAATTTTTTTCTTAAGACATTTGATTTTCGTTAGGCTAGACGCAGACGAAAGCTATAAAGCTCAAAAGTTAAAAGGAAATAAAACACAATATAGATTCCATTTTGAAGCAGTTATTTTTATAAACAGTTGCTGTTGATGGATTTATGACATAGGTTCCTACAAAGGGCTAATTTCTCTTGGGGGAATTTTTTTAGCAGAAGGCTAAATAATTTCTCACGTAATTTTAATGCTCTTCCGTAAACGTCAATATCCGATAATTTTGAGAAGGGGGCTCACCTATGGTGTGAGGCAGAAAGCAGGAGACATTTCTACAGAGATTTTTAAAACGAGAGAAGTATCCTCGTGCGCCATCATTAGAAGCTATATAGACAATTTTTTTTCAAAATTAAGTTTTTAAGATTTTTATTCTAAAAAAGAGCAAAATGTTTGTCGATGCATCCATCAGAATCAAAATAGCCTCAGTGGTAAGTTAGGCTGTAAAATATACAAAAATATCTAATGACTAAATTCACTAAATATATGCTCAATATTCATGAAATCGTAGTTAGATGAAATGATCATGATTTGATGTAAAATGAAATTGATGTATTGATGTGTAACTTTATGAAACAGAAAAATCTAATAAGAATTTTCACACCTGTGTTTTTACAGCTCCTCGCCTTCGTAAATGTCTTCCTACTAACAATGTACTATCGACCTGAGTCAGTTGTTGAGGTGTTTGTCCTCGCAACTACGATCACGTCTTTCGTCATTTCCATCATGTATCTCGCCACTGATCAGTATTTGAAGACGTACACTGTCCGAAAATTTGTACGTAATTTAGACGAGAAATATAAATATATAGTCTTCTACATTAAATTTCCTGTTCAGAAAGAAAATTTAGCAAAGTGTAGGGGAAAATGTACCGTAAAAATTTAATTTTTTGGTTGGTTTTCGTTTTCTATAGGATGCTGGTATTCATAGTATCATGGGTATAATCATGATTTGCGTTTCCACCGCCTTTCTTCTCATCATCGAGGAGAACGATCGGATGTGCTATCATGACTCTTGCCTGGAAACTCACGCGTTCCGGATTCTGTGCGGTGTAAGTACTTAATTTTTCCCCATGAAAATAAAATAATAAATCATAAGCAAAAAATCAAATTTACTCTGTCAAAAGCCAAACTCCTGGGAAAAAAGCTGGAAAATGGGATATTAAAAGAATTATATTTTATTTGGTCCACAGGTTTTTGGGGTAATCGTTGGCGTCCTCTACGGAATCATTGGCATCTTGCTAACTTCGGACAAACCAGTTGGAGGCTATCAAGAAATTTAAGTTATAAGCTGTAGCACACAAAATAATTTTTGATCACGCTATAAACGCAGAAATCGCGTATCTTTTTTGGCAGCCACAATTAGCTCTATTATATCTAAATAACTCGGAAATCGCACTTTGTAACAAATTCCTTATATCTAAAAAAAAAGAGTTGTACGATCGTCTTACCCCAAAAGACGTCACCAGAAAAAAATTTCCATTTCAGTGTGTCGCAGTGTGTACGAGAGAGTGTGTGAGTGAGAGAGTGTGTGTGTGGCTGTAGTAGTTGATATGATCAAGCTCAAAAGGCACCCATTGTGATGATCAGTGTAAAAAGGATGAGATGCGACCTTTTATGTAGCCTCTCTCTTGTCCTCTCTTTTTTAGTCTTAAAAAGCTAAACTCAAATCTCTATGAATTAATGCAGGAAATTAGTTTACTTTACAAAGAATGCAGAGCAGTCAGTCTGGTTAAAGTTAAATTTAATATGTACTGGACGATTTTTTATCGATAAATAATGAAAGGATATATATCAATATTATCCTGCTCTGAGGATGTTTGTGATCAATACTTATAAATGTACATTTTTGTATTACTTAATGCACACATGAATAACCAAACCATTGTGATCTTATGTTTTTACTTATGACATGATAGTGCTTAATCTAATGTGAACATACATCAGTCGCTGTCTGTGTTTATTTTTAGCTTTGATAAGTTGTACAGGATAATACCTTTATTGGGTTGTGTTTCTTCGTTTTTTATTCAATGTAGGACGCTTGACATTATTGTGCATAGTCCGGCGAGTTCTTTTATATTTATATTTTATTCCCTTTAATGTTTCATACAAATCTAGCATAACTTTTACAAGTCTCTATGCAAGATTTCTAAAGGCTGGGAGAGTACTGGGATAGATGTATACTATTTGATATCTTTTTAATTTTTACCGATGAGCTATAGCTGCTTACTTTGACAGTGACGTGTTTTTAATGACACAACTGCTAATATAATTATTTTTTATTATTCATGTAATAATAATTATTAGTATTTTATTAAATGAGTGTACTTTATATTTATAACGTTTATTAATACATTTATCCAGATGCTGATGATAGCTTCTGCAATTTTGTGTAAATAATTAAAAATGCAATTTATACGTGACGAATAATATTGCTCCAAATTCCAGAATTTTATGTCGACTTCTAATTTACTTGTTAAATTATATATTATCCATTTATATTTGTTTGAATATACATATTATGCACACAAGTGTACCTATATGCATCAAACTTTGTGATAAATCACTAGTTGTTGTTCATGAACATGTGAAACAAAAATGACTCAATACTTTTAAATAAATATGATGATGCTTGAGAAATTGTTGCTTGTCTTGAAGGAAAATAAGTGCTTACTTCACAAGTTTAAATGTGATAAATGGGTTTGCTCAAGTTCTGAGTTCTGATGAGATGGAAAATAATGAGCAGGAGGACCACGATTTTCTAGTTGTGATGGAATGAAATGCTCTGCTGTTCTCCTTGATGTCCTTGTTTTGGCGTCAGTGTGGAATACCTGCAGGCTCTGCAGGTAGGTGTGCACACCAAAACCAAACTCATATTAGGCATGAATATATGCACGCATGACGCTGTGTTTATGGGATTTTGCTTCGACCCTTCCAGAGGCAATCAGAAAGGCTATTAATTGTGTATTTACAGTAAACTCAGTTTTTCCAGCAGACATGCAGGTAATGACTAACATGACGAATTAATTAACATTGATGGTGACGGCATAAGGTAAATTCGAGTTAGATGCCCTTACCGTACAATTAAAATGACTGTTGATTGTGTACCTTTTTCATACATCCACTTACTTCGTCTTCAACTTGTACCCATCTTGAAAGCTATGCTTAATGCCTGCGATTTAATTACTCACCATTTTAGGATTTTGATACACGCACATAATTTGGAGGTTAATCGAGTGAGTTATAATTTCATGTTCCATAATTACGATTGTTAATGTTAGCTATTATATGTGTATATATTTTTTATCAATATATAATGATGATATAGAATTGTATGTACAGTGCCATGCTGTGTTTGATTTAGATATTAATTTATTCGTGTTAGTAAATCACAAATATGCAAGCTTAAATGAACTATCGAATTTTATTTTTATTAATCCATCTGATCCATCTTGCACTTGGAAATTTTTCCCTGACCCTGCATTTAGATCGATGTTCTCTTTTAGCAGCTGGCCAAATATATATGACGAATTATTATATTTGTTTAAGAGAGGCATCATTTTAAAGTCCATCATGACCATGACAGGGTCAGACAAATCCAATGACAGCGTTGAGAATCGGGACCGGATTTGTTTGGCTTGGATGTATGTTATTACGCAGACTTTAGACTTTTAACTTGTTTGACAACAACACGAGGAGTGATTCCATATATCAATGCAATGCAATGAATACAAACTGCTTCCTGACTCACCGTCTTACTAAAACCACATTTTCACATGTCGTCACTAATAATTAAGTCATCGTCACCTGACCGAAGTATGACTACATCGAAGTATCATCATAAGAAGTTCAACGGCTTAATAGCTGCAAAATTACAAATAAAATAGCATCGTCATCTACTTGTTTTAGCAAGTGTATGGAGAATTGGAGAATGCTATGTACCTTTGTACAAAATGAGTTCATTAGATACGTTGTGCATATTGTGCTCAACTTACCCAATTAATCTACAAACATAAAGCTGGAATGAAATGAGTGTGTGTCCATGTGTGTGTCCATGTGTGTGTCCGGATAGATACGCGATCAACACAATCAATGTACATTTTTCATTGTGGCAAAGCTTAGTTCTCCTTTTATCAGAAGAGGTTCCCTCATGACTTCAGAAATCCTTCAACATCCATATTGCTAAAAGACCAACGCCACCGTTCTCATGTGCTTGACAGTCCAAGACATTTTTATAAAGAGAGGAAGAGAAGCCTTACGTCATTGTTATATAGGGATTTTTATTGTGCTTCTTGGATAGCTCGTGGTTATGAGAGTATGGATAACATCATCCTCTCTCTGACCATTCAAGGCACGCATATAATGTATGTATATGATGTAATCAACAATATTCCATGCTGGCAATCGCAAAATCATCCATAAAACTTTTCTTGCAGACATAGGTTTTACGATGGCTAAACTCCATTTGGTTTCATGTTTTCCAACCTATGTAGCATTTAGCATCTTGGAATGGTGTGTGTTCAAGTAAATATTTATAACAATCACGATCAAGTATATATCCTATATATTTTCGAAAGGTATACATACGTTAATTTCTCATATATTATGATATGTTAGTTATCCTTGACGAAGGTTTTACACATTTTTTTGCAGCTTTATGTAAAACTGTATGATATGTACGAAAACATTTTACCCTCGCTTCGCTCATAAACAAAGTCTTGAACGTAGCAAGGTTACCTCATTCCTTACTTCTTCGGCCAGGCTATTGGAGGAGCATGGAGGATGAGTCACTTCTGGAAGGAATAATTAAGTCAAAGACGAAATGTGGAATGTGGACCATGCAGCAAACAACTTCAAAAAACAAGTTACGAAGGAAATGGAACCGACGATGAGACACATGCAAAGTACATGCACAACTGAAGATTCATATACTAATACATACGCTATACACAATAATATTACATTACTCATGTCAAAATTTAGAAATGCGGATCACAACTTTGCTTCATGTGGAAATGACTAAGCCACAAAAAATATATGTTGGAATGCATTTTTCTGCAATATGCGTGTTTACGTACAGCAGTCACAGTGGTATGATTTTGTTTTCCATTTATAAACCAAACTGCTCCTATTAAATGAAGTATATTGTTAAATGTTTTTCTCCATCGAAAATCAAAACCAACATTGATTGGTCGTTAGCGGGGGTGGCATCACTCACAGTCATAGTCATAAGGCATCGCACAGCATCGTCATCGCCAAGAGCATAGTTCATTCAATCCTTCTTTTGGTATAGAGTGTGCATGCAAAAACAAGGCAAATTAGTGATGACAATGAAACGTGGATTCATGTTGTAGGTTTTGTTTATATGCCAGGCATATAGATGTTCATATACCGTGACGATCTCATCACACTTTTTCACATTCCATATATGTATATGGGCTGACTTGATATGGACAAACATGAAAATAAAACTGAAGGCTCAGTCGCAATTTCATTGTCAGTGAATCAACAACAGAACCTTGTTGCTTTGTTGAGGAGAGAAACTTTCATTTTCTTTGATCACTTTAACGTTGCGCAGTTTCATTAAAGTGATTTTATTGTGAGCTTGTTATTCACAGTGCAATCGTGCTTCGAGTTCTTATTTCTAGCTTCCTTTAAAGTAGGATCCTTTCAACACCGTTAAATTTGCTACAATGGCCCTCAACACAAAAATGTTCCAAGAAACATCCGGAAGGATGAGAATGATGTCTATTGTAAGTTGAAGATTTAACCGTATGAAGGATTCGTGTGTTCCATGTTTGTCATCGCCATTCCTGTGAATACCACAACTTATACAATACATTTTTTATAATTTCAGATATTTTCAGTGATTGCGTACGTTCTCCTTGTAAACAACTACTGGACGAATCTTAACAATGAGGAAGCATACTACTATGCTATCTTGGTTTGCATGATCATCACAATTGTATTGGCAGTGGTCTGCATAATCGGGCTTCTGGAGAACAGTAATTTGAGAATGCTGGTATGAATTTTAAATTCCATTGGAACTGTCGTAAATTTTTTCAAGTGAAAGTGCTAAATCTCTGTTTAATTTCCTTAATTTCTACAGGACAACATATTCCACACCGTGGCTGCTCTAGCATCAATTATCACTGGCATTTTGTTCTTGATTTCCGTTTTCGAGCACAAGAGAGGCGATACCAACAGTGCATTTGCGAGGAGATTGGCATCAGGGGTGAGTTGCGACTTCAACCGAAAAAAATGGTATCATCGTGCGATTGTGATGACGGAGAAGTAGACATAATTAAATATTTTTTATATATTATTAAAATTTCAGATCCTAGGAATTATTTATGGACTCATCTGTGCCAACATGGGATGGTTGCTCTTTAGAGGTTAAATACGTACTTCGCGTTATTATCGAAACCAGAAGGATGATAATTAAACCGAGCCCACTGAAGTAAATGAGCCTATGTATAAATATTGTCGATTTTTATCAATTAACCAAACGATAAAGTTGTACCTCAAGGACCAACAGAGCTACTTGCAAATTTTTATTAGTATTTGTATCGAAATATTATTGTGCCAAGTGCAAGTGGCAAAATTAATACGCGTCAGTTCCAGACAAACCTTGTAGATAGTTCAGTTTTCTAAGTTACCTTTTGTATTAAATTACAAATAAGAACGGATATCATTTATAAACTTAAGTTCGTATGAAAGATTCATTTTAACAATTTTAACCCATCTTAAATTCCAGTTGTTTCTAACTTTCCAATGTTTTTGCCATATCATTTTTTACAGCTTTAAAATGTGTTCCATGTAAAAATGAGATAAATGTAAGTTCTACAAATAAAAGCAGAATGTCGAGCCTCTAACTTAAGCTTTTCATCACTGTGAGTCATTCTCACATTCAAGGTCATGCAATGAACACGGATTGCATACCAGATTCTCCGTAGATCATAAGATTCTTACAAATCCTGATGTCACACACAATTTAAAAACTGAAAATTCATGGGTTGAGTTTGAACCTCATCCCACCTCGTTGACTTCATGAATGATGCTTCGAGGGAAGTTCTGGCTCGAATGAATTCCAGTGCATTTGCAACATACAATGGAAGTGGATTTAAGAGCAAACATACATTACGTCCGTCCCACAGTCTCGTATTGAACCACGCCTTAAGCCATCTTCATTTCATGCTCTGATTATCCAAGCCAACTCGAGGGTGTAGTGCATTTTATTTTACACCCTCCTAATTTTCCAAAGGATATTGTTCACGTGGAATGGTTGTACAAAATTGTGGAGGTTGGTGTGTACCACAATTATCAGAGCGGCATATAGCACAATTTTGATTTTTATACAAAATGTGCTGAGAACAACATTGCATCCACGTTCGTATAATTGAGCTTATACCAACACAACCACAGCAAAAAAAATCTTGCAGGATAATAAAACAAGTTGTTCGCAGCTAGATGACTAACATGATATGTGAACGTGGAGAGATAAAATGAAGTGCAAATTGCATATCCCCAGATAAAATACATCTTTCGTTCCATATAGGCACATAATATGTAAGTACGTAGGTGCATGATGATCATGACACGACGCGTAAGTAATTTTCAACTTTTTCCTAAAACATGTGCTAACGCCTGCTTATCCAAATATATACCCATTATGTAAAATATCCTGCCGCATCGTTCTCACTGTGACATTAAACCATTCACGCGACTTCACGAATAGCAAACATCGTAATTTTGCACTAATCAGATGACAAGAGTATTTGCATGTAATTCACACATTTCCACATTGCATCATGATACATGCAACAATAGTATGTCGAATAAGAATATATCTAAAATTCAAAGAGTCGCCCTGAAATTTAAAACATTTTCCAGTCAACCTAACACTACATCCGCATTTATCCCACCATGCGTACCACCCAGGCGGTTCTGATCTTCAGGCAAGCATTATTGGACTCAGCGAGTATTTTGATTTGAGTCGGTTTATATAAGCTACGATTAGATTTAAACGTGTAAATGCGTGGGCGTGAAACATGCGAAAATCATGTATGATTTCACGCTGGATAACAAAGCCTCTACCTTCATCTAGGGCAAATGAACAGAGCATGTGCATACTTATGTATTTACGTGTGTATATTCAATGGAAGCAAGAAACAGGCCCTCAATTCAACTGTGCACAAAGGGTAATTTACAAATTAGTTCACTGTAATCTACAATATCTTGCTAAGCAATTTTATGTTTATTCCGTACTACACCCAGAGAAATCTCTTGACACGTGCTTGGTCCCGTCCGTCAGGGTGCCATATTCCCATCTCCATTGCCGGCATAGGCAGTGGTAGTAGTGGCTGAATCCTGCAGAGAAGTATATCGTTACTAGGGGCATATCGATCCAACACATAAATCGTTTCCAGTGTCATTGTCCAGAAAATGATGTTCAGTTTCCAGAAATCTAAAAACACAAGGCAAATATGCCGAGCTTATACTTGCATAAACTGTCATAAAAAATCCATGAAACAAATCCACTTTTTGTAATTTGTGACACACTCAGTTTGAAGCACATTGTTGAAGAAGCGGAAAAGCACACTTTCTGCATATACCTCAATTTCAAGAGTAATGGGGGACGTAAAAGACCCAGAGGAAGCCATTTTTGAGTGGCCCCGAAAGGGGAAGAGCAACAACGAACCGTTGTTGATAACCTCGAAGAAACCCAAGTTGAAATCGCTCCCCCCAATACCCAGACTTCCAAAGCATATCGATGACCAGTTTAGTGGTCTGCGAGGACAAGAGTATCCACCCATCCTTCAAATCAACTCATGGACACGATCCGCTCCCTTCAAACAAGAATTTTCGGACTTGAGTCCGGGGGAAAACATTGGAAATCATTATTCCGGAGTGAGATATCGAATGAGGGAACTGATTAATCCACCAAAGCAAAAATCTGCGCATATTCATATTGACATATCAGCATTTAAAGCACCACCTCCCACATTAGAAAAAAAGTATGTCACTGGACTTTGCAGCTATTCGATAATGCCTGTTGAGGTATTGTGGACTAAGTTAATTATGTACCGGCGTAATATTTATGATTGGCAATGGAAAATTGAATGAATTTTTCCTTTGCCTTCATTCAAAGGCTCTGCTAAAGGGAGACTACAAACTCACCGAGTTACAAAAGGAAGTTGATCAAGAATTCCTCCAAGTCCCGAAGAAAAAGGCTCGTAAATCCGTTCACCGCGCGAGGCACAGAGATATGACAATGAAGCTCAAGGGATGTCCTATAGCTCCACCCACTCTCGAGGAAGAAGAGGAAACCAAAGAAAAACTTGGAAAAACTCTGAATTTTTTGACGAGTCTTTGCAAAAGGCTGCCTTCAGAACCACCTGAGGATAATTTGTCAGATTTATCCCAACAGAGACTTCTTGAGCTCATCTCTCAAAGGACGGGCTTGGTGGAGCCTTTGTGGCCTGAGGAACAACTGATGCTGATGCAAATCGCGGATGAGTTCACTCGTGGTCCTGAACCGTCTGACGAAGATTTAGAGCGATATTATTACTACATTTCGGTGATTTCAATTTCTAGACTTGAAGTTCCTCGGAATTGTTGCATATTTCAGAATAATTTAATTCTGCTCTGCATTTTAGTCTATTCCCGATGAAGAAGTGGCTGAATGGCCACCAGAAATGACGAAGCGAATTCGTAGACTCATCCCAAAAAAGAGTATGGAGAGGCGATCAATGAAGTTCTTACTTCACCGCTTGGAAGAACGCTCAAACAATCTCTTCAAGTGGGCATTGAAAAAGGCTGTGGTAGACTACATTTTGATGGATCCCAATGAGCGCATAAGAGTCAGGATTTACCACACTCCTGAAGATTTCCGTCAGCGGGTGATTCGTGGCCCGATCCCATGGCATGCGAATTTCGCCACTTCGAAGGAAATTGTGAGGAGTACCTTGTATCTAACTCATCCTGTCATTGTTGGGATTCGCAGAGTTTGGGACGAAAAGTATGTAGTACAGGAGCATTGTTGTATATGACATAAAATAACTTGCCAAGATCGAACTGACACGTGGTTGATTATCTCTGGTAGGTATCGGCACATGAAGTTCATCAACATGGAGGAATTTTTCGATCCCAACGTTATGCCCCTAAATCCAGCGAGACTATCCGAGCATGTCAAACGGTTGACTATGAAAGGAAGAAGTCTTCTAGTGAATGAGTAAATGCGCTTCAAAATCCCAATCATATGTAGATTTGAAATATATTGTATTTTCGACACTTCAAATCTTGTAATTCACAGATGGATCCAAGACATCGCCCAAATTTTTGTGGAGCACAAGCGCACATGGGTCCATCTTGTTCCACGGAAAAGATCGGGAAACTTCCAGGGTCTCAACAAGTTTTTCAGCAGTGCTTCAGCCCTTATGTCACGTCAAATGAGGGATATGATTATGGAGACAATGGAGTTCATTCAGGACACTTTTGAAATGTACAAGGTGGGTTTTCATATGCCAGATTATGATAAATTATCGAGGAAAGAAGTGCTCCTCATTCGCTGAAATGGAATTAAATATTTCAGGATGGAAATGCTTATTCTGGAGAATATCAGGAACGACTCTTTCAAACTCGTCCTATACTAACTGTAACGGTGTATGCTGTCGACGGACCTCCTTTCATAAAATTCAAGCCTCAGCTACAAGAAGTTGTCACTCGAGAGCCAACTCTTTCTGACCGCATGGACTGCATTAATACAGTGACACAACAGCTTGCAAGCATTGTTGCAGGGAGCAAACTGATACCAAAGCTGGAGAAAGTTTTATTTCCAGGTAAGCATGCTAAGTACACATAGAGAAAAGTATTTTATTTTTTATTGTTTTTTTAAGATTCGTGTTAAATGATATGTTACAGATCTTTATCAGAAAGACCTCCATTTGCTGGCCGTGGCCTTGCATGAGTCCAAAATGAAAGAAATATTTGGCAGAGTGTCGGAGATTATTAGGGCGAATCTCAAGGGCCCTGAATTATACATTCAGTTTTATGACAACTACTTCTGGTTGTTGGACGGTACAGCGGATGCCCAGCTGCAGTCGTTTTTAGAACGGGAGCCAAACTTTAAAGTATGCACGTTACACTTAATTGTTTTAATTTTACAAAAAGCCATAATTAATTTAGTATATTTCCTCACCTGGTTTTTAGCATATGAATGCCAAGATTGATGAGTACCTGAAGTTGAAGCAGGAAGTATTCCAATTCCGGAAATTGGTTCCACTAGGCTTCGTCGCCCTCGACTGCTCAGGCTTCAATGATCATTTAGTTGCCAAGTTGGATTCTCTGACAGACGTGATTGTTCTCGGAGAGGCAGAAAAGAACCAGAATCTACTAAATCTGTAAATATATTCCAGACTCTATTTAAATGTAAAATATCCTAAAATTCGTCATGCATCTAATTTTGATGTATTTCCCATCAGCGTCTGTGACACATTTGAAGAAATGGCTTCCAAAACCAGTGAGCGTGTAGAATCCACTGCAGATCTGGTCAATCTCACCAACTACTTGAATAAATGCATGTCGGACACATTCTTCAAGATGAAATCCAACATCTCGGAAGGAATGCAAAGACTTTTGTTTCTGCTTGATCACTACGTTTTCGACGGTAAAAGATTCATATCATTTATCCCAGTTTTAGCAATTTTTTGCAGATTCAAAAACATTTTTGCTTGATTGCTGCATTTTTTTGCATTTTTGCTTTTTAGAGGACCAACTGCAACTTCACAGTAAAGCCTACAACTGGCCAGAGCACATGGACAAGATTTTTAATCAAAACTCCACCAGGCTCCAATTGAAACGTGATCAAGCAGAAGAGCAGCTAATTCACGACCGTCAATCCTTTGAGACTAGGTTAGCTCGTGTTATTACAGAGCTGGACGTTTACAAAACTAAGGAATCTCCATTTTTGAATGTGGAGGAGATGCGTCTTCACTCTGAAGCTTTGGAAGGAATGAACAAGGAGATTCAGAATTGTATCACCGAAGCTGATGTTAGTGCTTGATTGAATTAAAAGGTCTGAGATATGATATGGGTTCCCTATGTAAACATACTTTCAAAAAACATTTCAGCGCTTGAACGATGAAGAGAAATTACTTGACCAGGAGCAGACTTTGTTCTCAGACTTGCAAACTTGTATACAACTGATTGACCCCTACTACAAACTATGGGTGACTGCATATCAGTTCAACAACAAATATAAGATGTGGTTTGACGGGCCCTTCATGGGACTCAATGCGGACGACATCTCCGAAGATGTGGAAACCATGTGGAAACTCATGTACAAGCTTGGTAAAGTTTTCCAGGATCAACCAGGTCCTCGAAAGGTTGCTGACATGGTTCGATCGAAAATTGAGAGATTCCGTCAATTTATCCCACTGCTTCTGTGCATTTGCAATCCTGGAATTCGAGAACGTCATTGGAAGCAGGTTTGTCATAATAACGTGAATGAAATTAGTTTACGTCTACTTTCGTGTGACATACTTGTTTTTGTTCAGATGAGTCAAATTTGCGGAGTTGAACTAAAACCCACACCAGAAACGACACTTGCCGAAATGATAGAAACGGGAATCGCAAAGAGCACAACGCAACTCGAAGAAATTGCTGCATCCGCATCGAAAGAATATCAGCTCGAGAAGAATTTGGCCAAGATGCGAGGAGAATGGGTTGACATCAAGTTCGATTGTATTCCTTACAGAGAAACTGGAGTGAACATTCTCTCCGCTCTCGACGATATTCAGACAATGTTGGATGATCACATTTTGAAAGCGCAAACAATGCGTGGCTCACCATTCATTAAGCCACTGGAGAAAGATATGAAACGATGGGAGGAGAAACTGCTCCAAATGCAGGACATATTAGACGCTTGGATCACGCTGCAAGCGACGTGGATGTATTTAGAGCCAATTTTCACCTCGCCAGATATTATCAAACAGATGCCCAACGAAGCCAAAAAGTTTGGAGCTGTTGACAAAGTTTGGCGAGAAATCATGAAGAACACGACAGAGAATCCGCTTGTTCTTCGAGCGACAGAATACCCGAACATGCTCAAAGAACTCAACAAAGCTAATGTTCTCCTCGAGGAGATTCAAAAGGGCTTAAATGACTATTTGGAGAAGAAGCGACTATTCTTCCCAAGGTTCTTCTTCTTGAGCAATGACGAGCTACTCGAGATTCTGAGTGAAACCAAGGACCCTCTTCGTGTCCAACCTCACATGAAGAAATGCTTTGAAGGAATACACCGGCTCTATTTCACTCCTGAGCTTACCATCACGGCGATGATTTCCGCGGAGGCGGAGGAAGTGCAATTCATTGGAGTGATTAAGCCGTTGGACGCTCGCGGAATGGTGGAAAAGTGGCTGATCCAGGTGGAACAGCAAATGCTCGCTTCCCTCAAGGACGTTGTCAATAGGTGCGTCCTTGACTATGGGAACACTAAACGACGGGAGTGGGTGCTCAGGTGGCCTGGGCAAATTATTCTCTGTGTGGACTCCATCTTCTGGACCGCAGAAGTTTCTGAAGCGATTCACAGTGGCACCATGAATAATTACTTGAAGCAAAGTAATCGGCGGATTGAGGAGATTGTTTCTCTCGTCAGAGGAAAGTTGGATGGTGGAAATCGTATTACACTTGGAGCACTCATTGTCATCGCTGTGCATGCACGAGATGTGGTCGAAAGCTTGGACCAACTGAACATCACTAGTACTCACGATTTCAACTGGATAAGCCAGCTAAGATATTACTTGGAGTCGGGTGTGGTCCGAGTCAAAATCATTACGACGGATATGCGTTACGGATACGAGTACTTGGGAAATAGTCCTCGTCTTGTCATCACCCCGCTGACGGATAGGTGCTATCGTATTTTGATGAGTGCCATGAAGCTTCATCTTGGAGGGGCTCCTGAAGGACCTGCAGGTCTATTTTTAAGTAGTTTGGTTGATAAATTGAGTGAGAAATAATATATGGCTCATGTAAATGTTTTCCTTGTGTGTGTGGTACAGGAACGGGGAAAACTGAAACGTCAAAGGATTTAGCTAAAGCTGTCGCCAAACAATGTGTCGTGTTCAATTGTTCGGACGGTTTGGATTACAAAGCTATGGGGAAGTTCTTTAAAGGATTGGCACAAGCTGGTGCATGGGCTTGTAAGAAGGCAATTTGACACGTGCCACGCATTTGTAGTAAAGTAAAAATTTTGTTTACCATTTTCATGATTTATGTTCTTCCAACAAGGTTTCGATGAATTCAATCGTATCGAATTAGAGGTGTTGAGTGTGGTCGCTCAGCAGATTCTCACGATTCAGCAGGCAGTTGCTGCTCATGTTAAAACATTCATGTTCGAAGGGACTGAGCTCCGGCTCAATCCAACGTGTACCGTAATCATTACGATGAATCCGGTAAGAATGTACATGTACAAATTACGTATATGCAAGATGCAACTCACTGACTGACTGTGAGCAATTTTGCATTTCATAAAATTCTTTCTAAAAAAGGGTTATGCCGGCCGCAGTGAGCTTCCAGACAACTTGAAAGTATTGTTCCGAACAGTCGCGATGATGGTACCAGATTATGCTCTCATTGGTGAGATTTCTCTCTACTCCATGGGCTTTGTTGATGCCAGAAGGTAAAATTGCAATTGGATACCGTCTTCTTTATGGATCTGATATGTACGCAAATTGTAAGATGTGTTATTTTGAATTAATTTGTCTAGTTTGTCTGGTAAAATCGTGGACACGTACAAACTATGTTCAGAACAACTTTCCAGTCAAAACCATTACGATTACGGGATGCGTGCCGTCAAATCTGTCCTCACGGCTGCTGGCAATTTGAAACTGAAGTACCCGAACGAGCACGAAGGAATGCTTGTGCTGAAAGCTATTAATGATGTAAACTTACCAAAGTTCTTGGCTCAGGACATACCTCTCTTTGAAGGTATTATTTCAGATCTGTTCCCAGGAGTGCTGCTTCTGAAACCTGACCTGGACACTTTGGTAACCGCGCTGAAGGAGGTGTGCGACCGGAGGAATCTGAAAGCTACGGACTTCTTCATTGAAAAAACACTTCAGATTTATGAGATGATTCTAGTACGACATGGGCTCATGGTTGTTGGTGACGCTCTTGGAGGAAAGACATGTGCTTATCAAGTGCGTTAGCATAATTAAAATCGGATAAAAAATTAATAAAAATTGTTGGGCGGAATAATAATCATTTTATTGTTCTGCCGTTGTAGTGTCTTGCCGCAGCATTAACGGACATCCGCACAAATAAAATACCTGGTCTCAACGAGAAAAAAGTTGTGTATAAAATCATAAATCCCAAGATGATAACCATGGGTCAGCTATATGGCTGTTTCGATCCCGTCTCACACGAATGGTCCGACGGCGTCCTTGCAACATCCTTCCGAGAATTTGCCGTCTCCACCACAGACGACCGGAAATGGATTGTATTTGATGGGCCTGTGGACGCAGTTTGGATTGAGAACATGAATACAGTTCTGGACGACAACAAAAAGTTGTGCCTCATGTCCGGAGAAATCATTCAAATGACACCAGTGATGAACATGATGTTTGAGCCAGCGGATTTAGATCAAGCTTCCCCTGCCACAGTATCCCGGTGTGGAATGATTTACATGGAGCCACGTGAACTTGGGTGGAGACCCCTCAAGGATGCATACTTGGACAGAATCGGTCAAGGTGTGAATGAAGAGCAGAAGGAAATGATAAATGAATTGTTCGAATGGCTTGTTCCGCCATGTTTAGACTTCATTCGTCATGATTGCAAACGTTTCGTAATGACCTCAGAACTGCATCTGTTTCAGGTAGAAATCCTGACGAAATATTTTTAAAAATGTTGGATGGAGTGAAGCCGTGACATAATTAACTATCCTTGTTTTTAGGGGTTCTACCGAATTTACAATTCTCTTCTTCGAGGTGATTCTCTTGTTGAGGATCAGCAACCACAAAGCTCTACGTGGCTGCAGTATTGCTTCATTTTTGCTGCAATATGGGGTCTTGCAGCGACACTGACGCAAGACAGCAGAGAAAAATTTGATGCGTTTTATAGAACTCTTCTTGGAGGAAACAACAAAGACTATCCAAGGCCCAAGGGATTTAAGTTGAACAAGAACCAGCTCTTCCCCGAGAAAGGAATTGTGTTTGACTACATCTGCGATAAGCGCAACAATCAATGGGTGTTCTGGATTGATATTGTGGATCGGGAGCATTCAAAGATTTCGCCAACTGCAAAAGTGACCTTATTTTTTGTTTCCAAGAAATGCTTTAACTTTTTTCGTGCAATTGGAAATGCATCTTAATACTTTTAGGTTAACGAGCTGATAATCCCCACTGATGAGACAGCAAGGCAAATGTTCTTTCTAAAAATGTATCTCATAAATGAGTATCCCGTCATGTTCCTTGGCCCAACGTACAAACACGAAAAAATTTAAATGCTTATTTCAGCTTTTATTTGCGTATCTTATTGTACTTTTCTTCAATAATGCTTTTAGGGGAACTGGAAAAAGTGCTCTGACATTGAACTACATGATGTCTCTCCCGAAAGATAAGTATATCCCAAACGTAATCAATTTTTCTGCCCGAACTACCGCTAATCAAACTCAAGATATCATCATGAGTAAGTTGGACCGCAGGAAGAAGGGCTACTTTGGTCCTGCGATTGGGAAGAAATGCATCGTATTTGTTGATGACGTTAACATGCCTAGCAAGGCAAGTTTATTTTAAGTTTAAGTTAATGACAATTGATAATTGATGATTAAAATTAAAATGACAAACACTACTCTGTTGTTCTATGGACATCCTAGGAAGTGTACGGTGCGCAGCCGCCGATAGAATTACTTCGACAATGGATAGATCACAAGCATTGGTATGACAAGAAGGACACTTCGACAATTAATCTTGTTGATTTAGTAAGTGTCAGCACAACGTTAGGGGGGGGGGGTTCGAAAAGTTTGTTTTATAATGGAGAACCTGATAATGATAATGACGAGTGTTTTACATACTTTTAGTTACTGGTAACGGCAATGTCTCCTCCTGGTGGAGGTCGTAGCGATATCACCGCCAGATTCGTTAGGCACATGAGCATTCTGTCGATCGACTCCTTTGACGACAACACAATGAAAAAGATTTTCCAGGCAATTGTTGACTGGCATTTCTCGAAGGATTTTGAAACGGAAGTGGTGAGGTGGGCAAGGCCTCTGGTTCAAGCCACGATGCAAGTCTACAAGTCTGCAGCGTCCCTCCTGCTGCCAACGCCTGCAAAGAGCCACTACGTGTTCAACTTGAGAGATTTCAACAGGGTCATTAGAGGAATCCTCTTGGTGCCAAACACTCATCTGAAAGAGGGCCAAAAGTTGATGCGTCTCTGGGTTCATGAAGTATATCGTGTATTCTATGACCGTCTTGTGGACGACCAAGATCGTCAAATTTGCTTTAATCTTGTTGGCGAAACTCTCTTTGAAAACTTTAAGGCTGAAATGCCGAAATTATTGGGCCACCTAATCCCTCCAAACCAAAAACTAGAGGATATTCACTTGCGCAAATTAATTTTTGGTGATTACATGGATCCCAAGGCGGATCTAAAGATTTACGACGAAGTTGCAGATTTACATGAACTGACCGAAGTGATGGAGTGGTACCTCAAGGACCACAACTCCATGTCGAAAACCCCAATGTCCTTAGTTTTGTTTCAGTTCGCAATTGAGCATATTTCGCGAATATCTCGAGTGTTGAAACAAGACAATGGGCACGCGCTTCTCATCGGGATTGGGGGAAGTGGTCGACAAAGCTTGACGAGAATGGCAGGATTCATGGCTGGCTACGATCTGATACAAATTGAAATCAGCCGCACTTACGGAAGTCATGAGTGGAGAGAAGACATGAAAAGGATCATGAAACATGCTGGAAATGACGGGAAGCAAACCGTCTTCCTTTTTGCAGACAATCAAATCAAAGACGAAAGCTTTGTCGAAGATATTAACATGATTCTCAACACTGGAGATGTTCCCAACTTGTTTCAAGCTGATGAGAAGGGAGAAATCTTGGAGAAAATGCAGAGTGCTGCGAGGGAAGTTGGGAAAAAGATTGACACAACTCCGCTGAGCTTGTATAACTTCTTCGTCGAGAGGGTTAAGGCAAATCTACACATTGTTCTGGCAATGTCGCCAATTGGGGATGCATTTCGAAATCGAATGAGAATGTTTCCTTCGCTGATTAATTGCTGCACAATTGACTGGTAATTCTTATATAAATCATATTTCTGTGTGCCTTATAAATTTTGCCTGATAATAAATATATTATTTGTTCAGGTTCACGGAATGGCCGGACGATGCTTTAACGAAAGTTGCTCAAAAGTTCTTGGCCACTTTAGAAACTCAAGATGCGTATCGAATTGCGTGTGTTGAGATGTGTCAGAATTTTCACTCTTCCGTTCAAATGTTGTCGAAAGAGTACGTCATTTATTAAATTTATATAATGCACACTTGATACTAAACCTGACAGATCCAAAGTTCCACATATTGTAATGAGTGTGTTAATAGGTTCTGGGAGAAATTTGGCCGTAAGAACTACGTTACCCCAACATCATACCTGGAACTTATCCTAACCTTCAAAAACTTGCTGGGTCTCAAACGAGAAGAAATTGAGGCGCAACGCCAAAGGTACATCACTGGGCTGGAAAAGCTTAAGTTCGCTGCAGCTCAAGTCTCCGTGATGCAAGATGAGTTAACAGCTCTTCAGCCGAAGCTGATAGAAACATCTGCAGCAACGGAAAAGCTAATGATCAAAATTGAAAGGGACACTGTAGACGTTGAAGCAACAAAAGAGGTCGTTGCTGCCGATGAAGCTTTAGCAAATGAAGCTGCCGCTGCGTCCCAAGCCATCAAAGATGACTGCGAAAACGATTTGGCAGAGGCTATTCCAGCTTTGGAAGCTGCACTTCAGGCTCTAGACACTTTGAAACCGGCTGACATCACCGTTGTCAAATCCATGAAGAATCCTCCCGCTGCGGTTAAAATGGTCCTTGAAGCGATCTGCGTGATGAGAGGAGTCAAGCCAGAGAAGAAGATGGACCCGAATGGGAAACAGTACGAAGATTTTTGGGGAGCATCACTCAAAATGCTTGGAGACATGAAGTTTTTGGAAGGCTTGAAGGAATACGACAAAGATAATATCCCCGCCACTGTTATGAAGAAAATTAGGGAAAAATTCATTAAAAATCCTGATTTCGATCCGGCTGTCATTAAAAACGTGTCCACTGCTTGTGAAGGCCTTTGCAAATGGGTGAAAGCGATGGAAGTTTATGACAGGGTTATTAAAATTGTGGAACCGAAAAAGCAGAAATTGCTGGAAGCCGAGTCTGAGCTGCAAGCCCAAATGGACAAGTTAAACGAGAAAAGAGCTCTTCTCCAGAAAGTTACTGATAAGCTGCAAGCTCTGAATGACGAGTATGCGGCGATGAACAAGAAGAAGAAGGATTTGGAGGATAATATTGAACTTTGTTCGCAGAAATTAGATAGAGCTGAGAAATTGATTGGTAATATTTTAGGAGTTTCTGTGCTTCCTACGCAAAAAATCCAATATTTGATCAATCCTTTGATTTTGTTGATTTGTAGATGGGTTGGGAGGAGAAAGAACCCGTTGGAGTGAAGGTGCAGCGATGCTTTCAGATCGACTTGTGAATATCATTGGGGATGTGTTAATTGGGGCAGCTGTGGTAGCTTACCTTGGTCCTTTCACTGTGGACTTCAGAGCGGTAACAATTTAGAAAAACTACACAAAATGGGCTCATGTAATCTTATTATATAACGCACGTAGTAAACAAAATGCATATTAAATGTGTGCTCATCCAGGGATGTGTAGAGAAATGGCAGAAATTATGTTCAAGCATGCAAGTCCCCTGTTCCGAAGTATTCTCCCTCACAAATACACTCGGGGATCCGATTAAAATCCGAAGTTGGCACTTGGCAGGCCTGCCCGTCGACGGATTCTCAGTAGACAACGGAATTATCGTGACAAATGCTCGACGTTGGCCGCTAATGATTGATCCTCAAGCGCAAGCCAGCAAATGGATCAGAAACCTGGAGAAACCCAATAATCTTTCCGTTATAAATCTGACAGATCCAGGTTATCTGCGAGTGGTTGAGCAGTCTATTCAGCAAGGCCTTCCCGTTCTCTTAGACAATGTTGGCGAAGATATTGATCCAGCATTGGAGCCGGTATTATTGAAGCAAACTTTTAAACAGGGACCCATCCTTTGCATCAAAATTGGCGAGAGCATTGTCGAGTACAATCGTGACTTCCGGTTCTACATCATCACAAGACTGAGGAATCCACATTATCTTCCTGAAATTGCGGTGAAAGTTACCCTTCTCAACTTCATGATTACATTGGAAGGACTCGAGGATCAACTGTTGGGAATCGTGGTGGCGAAAGAAAGGCCCGAGTTGGAAGAGGAGAGGCAACAACTTATCCAGCAAACTGCGGCCAACTCGAAGGCCCTCAAAGAGGTGGAAGATAACATTCTCAATACTTTGTCTTCTTCGAAGGGAAACATTCTCGAAGATGCGACAGCCATTGCGATTCTCGACAAGTCGAAGCAAATCTCTAACGATATTACAGAGAAGCAGAAAAATGCGGTGGAGACTGAGAAGCAGATAACTCATTCGAGATTGGGATATCGACCAATTGCTCGCTATACGAGTGTCTTGTTCTTCTCCTTGAAGGAGTTGCCGAATATTGACCCTGTAAGTTGGCCAGAAAATATTTAATCTTTGACTTTGGAGAATACCTTGCAGGACTTGTAATAATGTGTCATGTGTAACCATTTCGCAGATGTACCAATACAGCCTGACGTGGTTTGTTAATCTCTTCATGAGCTCCATTGAGCACAGGTAATTAATTATAGTTGAAATATGAAGTAATGATGGTTCGACATGAGTTGTAATTTTTGTAACTGTTTTGTAATGCTGCTTAAAAAGCATGAGGATGGCGTAAGATTTTTTAAAGATTTAATTCACATGAATTATGTTAAATTACATGGCACTATGGCAGGAAGTTAATATACCAAAATTCATATATTTTTAGCAATCGGAGCAAGAATTTGGAAAAGCGTCTCAAAAGTCTCAGCGACCATTTCACCCTCAGCTTGTACAACAACGTATGCCGCTCCCTCTTCGAAAAGGACAAGCTCTTGTTCTCCTTCGTTCTCTGCATGTCAATCCTAATGTCGCAGAACAAGGCGACCATGACAGAGTTCAAGTTCCTCTTAACTGGAGGAGTCGGTCTTCAGAATCCTTTAGCAAATCCAGCTTCGAGTTGGCTAGCGCAGAAGTCCTGGGACGAACTATGTCGCATGGTGGACGCTTCTCCAATATTCACCAACTTCTTAGCGGAATTCAAAACAAAGCTAAGTTCATGGAAAAACTTTTACAATAACGCTGAGCCTCACACGCACCGCTTTCCTAAGCCATGGAATGACAATCTCACCGAGTTTCAGAAAATGATGGTAATTCGGTGTCTGAGACCGGACAAGTTGGTGCCTATGATTGTTTCCTTTGTAAGTTCGAATTTGGGAGATAAGTTCATCTCTCCTCCGCCATTTGACTTGGCAAAATCATACCTCGACTCAAATCACAATACCCCACTCGTCTTCATCTTGTCCCCTGGGGCGGATCCTATGATGGCCCTTCTCAAGTTTGCTGATGACTCTGGTTTCGGAGGAGACAAATTCCAGGCAATTTCCCTTGGTCAGGGACAAGGTCCCATTGCAAAAGAAATGATTATGAAAGCTTTCGAAGAGGGAACTTGGGTTTGTCTTCAAAATTGTCATTTGTCAGCGTCGTGGATGCCCTCACTTGAGAAGATTTGCGAGGACATGCCAAACGCGAATATAAATCCAACTTTTAGACTCTGGCTGACATCGTATCCTTCGCCGCAGTTTCCAGTTACCATTCTCCAAAATAGTGTGAAAATGACCAACGAGCCGCCGACTGGACTTCGCCAAAACATTCTTCAGTCTTATTTATCGGATCCCGTTGTAGACCCAGAATTTTACAACGGATGTCCGGAGAGGCATGAAGTATTTGTAAAGTTGCTCTACGGCCTTTGCTTCTTCCACGCTGTCGTTCAAGAGAGACGAAAGTTTGGCCCACTGGGCTGGAACATCCCTTACGGATTCAACGATTCTGACTTAAGAATCTCCATTTTGCAACTTCAAATGTTCCTCAACGAATCCCCCGAAGTTCCTTTTGACGCAATCACGTATCTCACTGGACAGTGCAATTATGGAGGCAGGGTGACCGATGATTGGGATCGTCGAACTTTGACCACTCTCCTCGAAGACTATTGCAATCCTTCCATGCTCACTCAGAGAAAATACAAGTTTTCTCCGTCTGGAGTGTATCATCTTCCCTCCAAGCCGGACTATGAAGAAGTGATCTCCTTCATTAAAAAATTGCCAATGGCCCAAAAGCCGGAAGTGTTTGGCATGCATGATAACGTTGACATCAGCCGAGAACTGAGGGAGACAAAAGAGCTCTGCGATGCCGTTTTGCTGACACAACAACAAGCTTCAGGTGGTGGGGAAGGGAAATTCGACCACAAGTTGACCGATATTGCAACCGACATTTTGTCAAAGTTGCCGAAAAACTTTAACTTGGAAGAAGCTCTGCAAAAGTATCCTACAACGTATTCCGAGTCCATGAACACCGTTCTCGTCCAGGAAATGGAGAGATTCAACCGACTCCTCACAAGGGTGAGGTCCAGCCTTCAAGATATCCAGAAAGCCATCAAAGGTCTAGTTATCATGTCTCCAGATTTGGAGCTACTCGCAATGTCGTTGATGAACGGGAAGTTGCCTGCACTCTGGGCCAAAGTTTCGTATCCGAGCTTGAAACCTTTGGGGAGCTACATTAACGATTTACTGGATAAATTGAAATTTCTTCAGAAGTGGTATGATGAAGGGAAGCCGAACGTTTTCTGGGTGTCGGGCTTCTTCTTCACGCAGGCCTTTCTTACTGGAGCGATGCAAAACTATGCGAGGAAGTATACGATTCCTATTGACAAGTTGGGATTTGACTTCAGCGTCTTGCCCACTGACACGTCTCCAACTGCGGCTCCAGACGGGGTTTATGTTCATGGATTGTTTGTAGATGGGGCGAAATGGGATCGGACAGAGTAAACGGACAGAAATTTTTAAAATAAAATAAAATTGTGTATTTCAACTTAATAATATCTTATTTATTTCAGGTCGCATTTGGTAGAGATGCTCCCCAAAGTATTATGGGACCCAATGCCAATCATTTGGTTTATGCCCAAGAAAAAGGACCAAATTGTGGAAGGACGTCGGTATAAAAGCCCACTGTACCGGACTTCAGAGAGAAGGGGCACCTTGGCCACAACTGGCCACTCCACAAATTACGTTCTGCCACTTTTACTAAATTCGAAGGAACCTGCACGGCACTGGATTAAGCGTGGCGTTGCCCTTCTTTTACAACTTGATAATTAAAACAATGTGCCGATAGATTGCAAATCACAATAAAAGATAAAACTGCAATTAAAAATGAAAAACATCCTAACAAAAATATACGGAGTGTACAATGTGCTATGTGATTACTCTTATTAGCATGGTCAATAATCGAAATACGGACCTTCATTAAAATCAATACATTGCATTTATTTGATATTTCATGTGCATGTAATTTTCTCTGCTTGACAGATCGTTGGCCAACCCAAATAAAAGTTTAAAACCTTTTAAAGTGTTTTACGGCATGACATTTCAATCCGAAACCAAATTATAATAACACTGGTGCCCTTCCGGAAGGACATTTTGAAGGCCACAATTAACATGAGCAATCGATCTGGTCGTGCTAATGAGTAACCCGCCCAAGTTTTGCATGCGAGCATCAAAGCAGCATGCATACATTCATTTAAGTTCTTCACTATGCGTTCGTCATTCAGATAAATTGCAAATCAAAACCTTACAGAACAAAAACTCGTTTTGGAAGCAGAGAAAAATTCTGTGTGCATTGTCTTTTAATGGGTTCCTCACCCAGAAGGCAAGTACCTTGATAACTGGTAGCTCCAATAAAGTAATCATGTTGCTAAAAAACTTATCACGCATGTCAATGTTAGGCCTTTACCTGTTCGTACTATGTTTTCCAGATTCCTGCTTAGCCCACGAAGTGCCCACCTGGGCGAAAATGAAATTACCTTTCTCTCACCCAGCAAATCTTTTAATTTATGTCAAGTGCAATTGTACAAGCGATTCCTTTGCATATCTGGTTACCAACAATCAGTTCGGATCCCTGTGGATGATATATAAGCACAACGATCTCGGAGTAAAGGTTCGAACAACATTTACAAGACACCATCAAGAGATCCCCGTTGTGACAGTCTTCGAAGCACCTAGTCCACCCAGACCAATGCTAGATGAGTTGCATCAGTTCTACTCTCAAGTGTTCAGGGACGTCACAGTAACTTTGTATGTGAGAGACTTGACATTGGTCGAGTCGTACGTTAGTCCTCAATTTGATGCCATTTCCTGGAGCCATCCAACAACCAAAATCGTTATATTTACCAAACAAGGTGATGTGCTCGCGTTCATGTACTTGTGCGAAACGGGAGGAAAACAGTTTTTTATCAAAAGAACAGGCTTGGATCTGACAAGAAAAGAAAATCTGTACCAGTGCCAACTTCCTTCCTACGTGGCTCACCTCGGACATTCCAATATGTTAACAAGCGAAGCGTACAATGGTAAGAAATGTGTTTTCACCTCTCACCAAGACTTTTACATGCTGTACGGTTCAAGATACACCATATGGGATGGATGCAACGGTGACGAAGTCATGATGCAACATCTTCAAAATCAGCACAACTTTTCCATTGAAATCCAGCGTGATTTGAGGTTCATCGGAGGAGCCCATCAACATATAATTGGCGATGGGGTTATGTACACCACAAGTTACTATATGAGTGACACCTTGGTCATGACTGGGTCTTCACACGAATGGCTGATATTTTGTAGAAGAAATGGCGTTGGTGGAGGAGTGATGAAGATCCTTTTCTGGGTGCACCCATTCGGAAAGACGGTATGGATCAACATGGCACTACTTTATACAATTGTTACCGTGGTCGTTGCAAAATGTAGGGGCGTAATGCATGTTCTCGTTGAATGGGTCTGGGTTATGGCCGCACTACTACGACAGTGTGCCTCCTCGCACAAAATGTACATTTTCATGAGCCTTCTAAATATGGTCATCTCAACATGTTACGAGTCAAAGATTACCAGCTTACTAATAACTCCAAGTCCTCCGTCTGTGTACCCAACGATGAAGGAAATGCTAATTGATGCCTACAAAATCCTATATGTCAGCGATGTCAATTATAATGTCCAGCTTTGGGGAAAGTATCAGCTCGACTTCAAAGCGAGAGGGATGCTTGTACAACTCACCGACAGTTTTCATACGATCAATACGACGACAGTGAGCAATACAACAACATCAGTACTACTTCTTCTTCGTGGATTACCTTCAGCTCGAAAGCTGGCCATAACGTCACAGGCAGAAATAGCCAGCGAGGACCGTATGCTGTTCCAGTTTCAACTGGCAAGTCGGAAATTTAATGCCGAATGTTTTCATGTTCCCGAACCTTTGACATTGACTCCTGTTGCGAAGTACTGGGTTTTCAGGACCAGCAACAGATTCTGGCTAAGAAAAACTATCAGATACTTCATGGAGTCTGGTTTACAAAGGCTTTGGTATAAAGTGTCTCTCGCGTTCCTCCAAAGGAGTGTAAAAAGTTTAGTTAATGTTGAACAAACATTTATACTCTTCAAAGATATTAGGAGCCTTTTTATTATTTGGGCTGCTGCCACAACAGTTGGCATTGGAGTATTTATTTCCGAGAGAAGATCCGAAGAAGCGAAGAAAATACCAATGTCTCTGTCCACGCGATCCCTATGTCTTTGTGACTGGAGTCGCTGGAGAGAAAAAGTGAGAACAAAGGCAGGTGTTACCGTTGTGGTGGATTTTGTACCTGAAGAGTGAAATTACCTGCAACAAAAGTGCAAGCTTGCATTTGGATTCAATGAAGCATTCAATGAAGCCGAACACAGTCAGAGGCATGCAACACCCCATTATCTTGGGGAAAATATATTTTACCCATAATCCTGATTGCTCATTTTTACAATAGCGCACAAATCCAGTTAAAGTTTGGGTTTTACTGGAGAGTGAAGCAAGTCAAAACATTTGGGATTACGGAGTCGCCAACAAGATACTGCATAGTGCTTGATGCACACTTGAATGAGACACACAATTCTCATCACATTCATCAAACATTATATATCCACAGTCTTTATCAGAAGAGAATTCTCCTGTTATCACTCCAAATGTTTGTTCACTTTTGACTGATTGCTAAAGCGTCAGTTGCTTTTCCACAGATCATTATTTGCTTAAGGATTTACGCACGTTGGTGGGGTGCTTGTGAATTTGAACACATGCCGCACTGATCGTGAGTACTGTCGTGATATCCGCACGTAGTCCATGAACCATGATAAATACTTTTTTAATAATGGTCCACCATCTTCCCCAAAAAAATCTCATTACGCATTACCACCATGATGGAGATTTTGCAAATATATATGAGAACGAATACAATGGCATGGCTTAATATTAGGATGATGACATCGAGACGACAATGACATGTCTGTGGTGTACCGGAGCGGAGGATGAAGTTGAAGTCACACCCTACCGCACTGCATCACATTAAAAGTGAATATACGCGTAACCGTTGGGTTGAGGGCTGAGATTTCTCTCCTCTCGTTCCGGTATTCCGGTCATGTTCTTGCTCTCTCCACCAGTTTAAGTTAACCGAGCAGTAGAGCACTTCACACACAAAACTCTTCGGACAGTGTCTGATTAGGAGATGAATTGTACGAGATTGTCTAAATGGATATTGCATAAAACATAGTTTTAAGGCTGAAATGCATTCTATAGGGAGAAAAACGCTGTATGAAAAATATTATCTGTATTCGCTACACAGAAATGTACATTTTAGGATAGTATAATAGTGGAAATGGAGTGGAGCCTGAGTGGTAGTGGTTATATGGTCTCTCGAATGTACCAAACTTTATTGCATTATTTAGGCAGAAGAGAAATAGCAAATAGGCAGTTATAAAATAGAGATATACACCTACTCTGTGCTTGAAAAATAAACCTTTATTTCGCATCTATTTATTATATATCGATAGAGTAGATATACCGTTCTGATCTCGCATGATATCTCTGTAAATCCATTACAAATGATCGCTGTTGCAAGCCGTGTCATTAGTCATTGCTGTATCCCATTTTTTGACCAGAAGTGGATGAATGAGTTCGTGCAGCACTAGAGTCTGATGTGGCCAATTTCCGTTTGTAACACGAATTAGCTATACGCTGGAAAGATCTTGTGATTGCGATTCTAAAACTCCTGTGTTCAACCAAAAGTGCACGGTCACTTGCATGTTGAGCGAATTCTGGAAGTATTTGCGATTAATTGTGTGTATAGTCTGTATAGTTTTTCAAAGGCTAGAATATAAGATCATCTTAATATCACTTCAACATGGATTCCTTCTTGGGAGGCAAGATTGCTTACGTAAAGATAGCCACTTTGGTAAGTGCTTAAAACCAAGGTTGTGTGCATTTAAAGGTGCATTTTAACATGAACTTGACTTCTGGTGTTAATTCAAAAAGGTGGTTGGAGTATTCAACATTGGATTCCTTGGACATTCCTTTTTGTCAATTGCTTCTGAAGAAGCTTTCCTCAGCGCAGTAATTATTTGTTTCATTATAACTTTCCTGTGGACAATGGGAATCATAGTTGGTCTGGTTAAGCAGGAGGAAGATATGATACGAAAAGCAGTAAGTTATTTGTATACCTTTCTTCGCTTCCGAGATTGACTAATTTTATTAATATTTTTTATTTGGATGTCTGCAGGATATGCTGTATCACATGGTTGCTTGTGTTTTCTACTTGATAACGCTGATTATTTTCTTCGTTTCTCTCGTCGACAAAGGCAATCGTCCACGGTTCCTGTGGGAAAGGGTCATCGCTTTTGTAAGTCGGCTGATTATATTTTAAGCAGGCATACGCGCGGTGATTTTTTTCGTATGATGTGCATTAATCCAGTGTGGCTAACGATATGCCTCAATAACTTTTAGATTCTTGGACTAGTAAATACTATACTGTACGGATACGGAGGATATTTATTGTACAAGACGTAAAAAGTGATGTCATGCACATGTACATGATGTGTTCACCGCGTTTCGGACAAACATCGAAAGTGTGCTATATGCTATATGTACAGTGCAAATGTAATCCCTCATCCCTGAATACCTGAGAGAATGGTGTGAATTAGGATAAAACTGCAGCGTTACGTTTAAATGCGAGTGATTTACTGTATAAAAATGAATGAATGCGAAGTATAATTTAATACACAACTATCCAAAATGTAAGGTATGTAATGCACATGTTGCCACTTAACAAATTTTGATTAAAAATGGCCAGATTTTTTCCAAAGTGATATAGAATAGGGATTATGACTTGTGCTCATTTATATCAAATGATTCCCGAAATTCAACCATTTCTCGATTTTTGTGCATGCCGGAGGAATATTTTATTTGAACTACGGACAATTTTGAATTACTAATTATCGTGAAATCATGGGCGTGGTTTTCTCTGTTTTAAGCTCGATTCAAAAGTGTCTTCTGACGAATAATTCTGGGTTACCATTAGCAGACCCACCTATTTGCTACTTGCGCGTTGATGACTATACAATCTGTGGTAAATTTGGCACATTCATCAAATTTGCAATGCATCGTGATTTTCAACTTTTGAGCAAATGTTCTCTCTGCATACGACAAGGATCCCTTCGAAGTGGACTACAGGAGAAATGGAATCAATCCCTAAATTCAATGATATTTCATGAACTTGGCACGCGACGCTTTCTCTGGCCCATCATCCAGAAGCGAATGGACAGAATGGAGGCTAGCTTGAAGTACACCAACTGCAATCTGGAAGATCTGAAGGCAAAGTTTCCCAAATGGGACGATAAAAAGATATTCGAGGTGCATGACTTGTTCCAAGCATTTGAAGTTGATGGAGATGGTCTAATCGAGATTGCGGAGATGTAGGTTACGAAAGAATGATTATTTTCAGCATATTTGAAAATAAGAGTATTTAAACGGACAAACTTAAGCAACAATTAGCTGAACATATTAATTCGATTTACAGTAGCGTCGGTTTAGATAATCTTGGGGACACCACTTTGAGGAAGGACAGAATTCCACAGCTCACCTCTGGGGATGAAGACGGCACCGGCAGCATTGATTTTGAAGAGTTTCTTCAGGTATCCCTTTGAATATTCACGTATGCACAGGCGGACTGCACGCACTTCAACATTTAGTTACTCCCTTTCAATTTCTCCGAACAATTTAGATCCTTTACGACCAACAAGAGATAAAACATTTGGAAACCCCGTTGGCGAAAACTTTCGTCAAAGTCAATAACGATATCAAATTTATTCGATGGATGAGCACAGTTCAACAAATACGAGCTGGATACCTTTGAAAATTGTTTGAACGACGACGGTCGTCACATGATTTCACCTGATTGCAATCACAATTTACAACACAATTGAAGTTTCTTTACTGTCGATAATCAGAAGAATTTTATATTAAGTTAGTATTGTCCATATTATGCCACTCGCTATGCCTTTTCTCTCAGTTCATATTAAGTAGTTGGTAATATAATGATAAATTAAATTAAATCGACTCTGAAATAAAATTATGAGTTTATGCGTAGAATTGTAGATAATTGCCATTATGTACGCATGTTGCAGTATAAATGTGTGCGTATATTTTAGACTATTTTGGTCTGCAAAAATATCCTTGGTGTAATGAGCTGCACCTCCGTATTAATGAAGGCCTAGACTCCAGAGTTTGCTCCAGCGCATACCCATCGTCATCTCCGGTCAACACTTTGCCACCTTCAGTTTTACGAATTTGATCAAGACGAAAGAGAGAAGCTCATGGCGGTCATGTTTTATTATGACGTTTTCCCGTTGGTAACAAGTTCTAGATGTGACATTGCAGGTTTCTCTCTCGTCACGAAAACTTCTGTACACAGTTTCATGCTGACCTGTTGCCTCATTCTCAATTTCAAAACGAACACATTTTTGTCAAAATCAATCACTCTGTCTTACGCTTCGTCAAACATGGATGCTATCAAGGGAGACATTGGCGTTCTGAAGGTAGCTGTGTTGGTAAGTGGAGTATGAAAGATGAGAAAGTGAATCGTAACATTCCCTTCAACTAAGAATTTTTTACAATTTGTATTAATAGATAGTTGGGCTGATTGACATTGGATTTCTTGGTCATTCATATTGGTCCGTTGCCGCTGAAGAAGCACACCTCGCCGCAGTGATTATTTGCTTCATTATTTCCTTCCTCTGGCTAGTCTTTGTTGTAGTTGGTCTGCTCAAGCAGGATGGACAGGTGAAAAAAGTTGTAAGTAACTAACTATGATTAACTCAACGCAATTAAACGCGAACTCGAAATGCTTTGTGCCTGAGTTAATTATTTATCGTCGTTTGGATGTTATTAAAACAGGACACAGCTTATCATATAATTGCCTTCGTCTTCTACTTGATAACGGTAATATTCTTCTTCTTTTCTCTGTTGCGCATTGGAAAGTGGGCTGGCTATCACTGGGAAAGAATCATAGCTTTTGTAAGTTCGATCAATCGATCATGTCATGTCCGTCCGAATATGTATGAGAGAGAATCCTTAATGCCTGATTTTTCCTATGCTTTTGCTATTACTACTGTGTCATGTAGGATGTAGGATACAAATAATGCAGGTTTAAACTTCGACTACCATTCGGATACCTTTTTTCAGATTCTTGGAGTACTCAACACCGTACTCTATGGAGTGATTGCATTCTTGCTATTCAAGTCATGAAATAATGATGTCATCGATGAGCTACTGGAGCGTTCGCCAAACCCAAAATATCGAAACCCTATCAAATTATCCAATCTGCTAAACAATCAACCCCAAATAAGTAAATTAATAATTGAGTGCATTTGCCAAAACTTGGTTTGGTGTCAATAGCAAGATTGGTCATAGATGACTAGTTTGTTTATTTGGTGCTACTTCACTTCAAAATACATATCATTACAGCTAGTAACAGTTCGCAAAAGAATGAACAATCACAATAATTAGACACAAAATTACAAAAATATTCCACTTTCTTGTGTACTTTCTGTATTAAAGGATTAAAGTAGAATATTCATATACAAATACAAATATATGTCATATCACATTTAGTATGTATGTAAATTGTATATTACATCCACTACAATTCTAAGTACAAAAGTATATGATGATACACACACAAAAATATTCCATAAAGTTTCCACTTCCTCTATTTTAATAAAAGTTCGGCACAGTAATGACAAATAACAAAAAAATGTATAAACCATTTTTAAAACCAAATCGACTAGTATAAAATTACAAATTGAATTAGTATACTCGTTTGACTATTTTTAGATTTGTATGAATTTTATTTATAGAGACGATAGCACCTTTTCCTGTCTTTGGCTAACTACGGCGAATGAGAAACTAACGATTAAAAACTAACGATGAGTACCCTGAACAAAGGGCCCGCGGCTGTCATGTATGTGTGTTACATTGTAATTTATTTCGTCAGTAAGTAAATCAAAAATGTTACGAGTTTATATATCACCAATTCACCACAAGTTCTCTAGTTTCTCCATCAGTATTTTTTAATCCACTCTTGCAAATCTTTAGTTTTCTCAAGTATCCCCGAAGTGGTATTATTATTATTACGAGAAATTCTCTTCTCTGGTGACGTATGCTGGATGTCCAGTAGTTTTTGCTTGGTATTTTTAAACTCTCTCAGCTCATCCTCGAGACTTCTCAAAAGCTCTGTGCAGTCGAGTCTGGAAGCACTCATGCCACTCATTCTCAATGCATCTAACACGGTTTGACTGGAAGATGTCTGATTCGTAGCCAACAAACTGGAGTAGTTTTTCGCCTTTGAAGGCTGGAGCATAGAGTGATCATCATTGTTATAAATGGGACTTGTTGGAGGCACTACCGGCTTCCTGATCGAAGCAGGAGGCACAGACAAGCTAACTCTCGACTTCCCTAAAAGCACGGGCACAGTATTTGGTAACAATGCAGTGTAATTGGTAGTAGGACTATGACTAGTGTGATTTAAAAGGGATAGGGACTCATCGCCATGTTTCCCTTTCACAACTGCCCACATTTGTTTCATCTGAAGATCGAGATTATTGAGGGAATAGCATATTTCGTCTATTTCCCTCGTTAGCTTCTTACTTTCTGAACTTCTATAATCCTTCAGGCTACTCACACCGGAGCTTTCCGTCTCTGAGACGAGGTCTAAATGGATGGCTGCAGGTCTGCGAGGCGATGCAGATTTCAGTAATTTTTCGTCAAAGAGCAGAAGGTTATTTTTTGTTTTCGGAATCAGGTGAGAAGCATCAGGAATGGGAGATGGGTCGTTTAGCCTATTTTTCTGCATTCTAATGAAAGCCTTTGCCTCTTCCACAACTCTTTTATGAGTGTCCTCTGAAGCTGGATCACTGTGAGGTCCGGAGGAGAAGTCCTGAGGATTTACGGAAACACTACGTGAAATAAGATGTGGTTGGGAAGTCACCACCTCGTTATCATGGGTGGGTGGGGATGATAGTGATACCTTTCGAGCGGATCTAGCGGACATTGAACCAGTCGTGCCAGAAGATGACTTCTTTCTCCCAGAGCGGGGCTCCTTCTGAGGTGACATCTCGTTCTTCGAAGGCTTACGTGCCGATCTGATTTACTAAAAACAATGATGGGTTTGGTCGGAGACTTCTTGTTCGTTGTTTCTACCGATTGTTGACGCTTGGAAGTCTTGTTACTACTCGAACTCTTCAAATCTAGTATTTCTTGCTTTAACGTCTCCAAAGCTTGCAAAGCAGCGTTGATTCTAGTTGCCTGAGATGATGACTCGTCGACTTCGACTCCCAAGTCTTCTGTAGGATCTTCAGATTTCTCCTCTTCTTTTGTTAGTTGAGGCACACCTCCGCCACTTGAAGCATAGAGGGACGAATTTGAGTCAGAGTTTGATTCGGAGCCATGAGCCGAGTCGGGATTTGTATCGGAGACATCAAAGCTTTCATTCTTCTCCGGACTTTTCCGCTGAAGCGTTGGTGATAGACGACCAGAACGTATGGGTCTAAGCTCATTTTTCTTATTGTTCTTGTCAATCTTTATGGGAGTCTTCTTCGAGGGCGTGCCCTCAGCCATTTGGTGCAGTTCCATTTTCAAAGCCCGATATTTGGTCTCGAGTTGCTGATATTTCATTTTCATATGGCGTAGTTCATTGTCAGTAGTTTTGCCAGGAGCATTTGCTTCTGGGAGTGGGTTTTTACTCTGATTTATTTGCTCCTGTACGTCTTGAAATGATATGCTGAGGGATTTTTCCAGTTCTGCTCTTTTCACTGCAAAATCCGCATCGATTTTACTCAAAGTTTCTTCTTGCTTCTTCACCAATCGTTTCCTCAGCTCGTCCGTTTCTTGTTCAAACTTGGATACCATTTCCGCCTGTTTTGTGATATGTTCCTGCCGAAGTTTCTCTTCCTAAAATTAGCAAAAAACATAAATATTTAAGATGTAAATGTAACACAAGAGGAAGTTGTTTAAATTAAATCAGGTAAACTTACATCAGCTTTTAAATCTGCTTTCAGACGCTCAATAATTGTTTTGTGGTAGTCTCTCATTTGCGCCAACTGTCTCTTGTGCTCCTCGCGCAACCCCTCCTTTTGTTTCTTGAACTCCACGTCAGCTTTCAACGATTCCTCAGATGCTTGCTTTTTGATAGCCTCTGTAATTCCGGATTCGTTTTTCTCCTTGTATTCTGCAGTTAACTCTTCGATTTGCTACAGTGTCAAAAATCTCCTTTTCAGAACATGTTCTCATTTTAACCCAGTAAACCCTACACATTTTCGATGGTATTGATACCTTCTGATATTCTGTTTCCATTTCTTGTTGACGTTGTCGCAGAGTAGTTTCAAAGGTACCTTTCATTTCTTCAAGCTCTCGCTGGAGTAAACTGTCAATTTCACGTTTTGCTTTGTCCACTTCGAAAGTTTTCTCTTTGTCCATGTCTTTCTTTATCCTTTTCAACGTTTCTTCCCTTTCAGACCTGAACTGGGATACAGTCACCTCCAAATGCTTTCTGAGAATAAAAAATTAATCATTATTTTTTCATCTAAACATCAACGAAAAAAAGAAATGTATAAAGTTTAAAAAATATATATACTCTATTTGCTCCTGACGAGTCTTTCTCTCGGCTTCTAATTGGTCCTTGAATTTCTTCAGCTCTTCTTCCATTTCATCTCTCATGGCCTTCTTCATGGCTTCGATGTCTGTATCAGAGAACATAGGTATAGGCAACGGTGCAGTAACGTCATCCTGGAAAACAACAGAAAGAGTTCAATTATTCTAACTAGATTTTTAGTCGGTTGTACACTAAAAAATTGTAAGAAAAATCTCACTATACCCCATTTGTCCTCTCTCTGCTGAATAGCGCAGATCTACGTTGCACATCAGGATTAGAGTCTCCGCTGCCGTTAGGTATCCAACGAAGATGATCCTGAGAATTTCTATTCGTAGTTTTGCTACTTTCTTCCTCATCAGTCTCATCATTATCACCGTCGTTTTTGTCTTGAACTTCGTCTTCCTCATCGTCTTCCTGTAATTCAATTAAACCAAATTTTTAATATGATTCAAATACATTTCCTTGCGAAAATAAGATTGAATAATGAATTACAAGAAATGCTTACATCTTCTGGCATTTCGAATTTAAATTCCGCATTTTCATCCAAATTGAATTTTACATTCCCCTTGGACCTGGAACTGCTAGATTCCAGTTGTGAATATACCATCTTCTCATTATCTGAAAACAAGATAAACCAAAGCACCACCGGTGAAACAAAACTCAAACCTTGTCCAGCTTAAAAAAATATACTAAATCGCTCAAATGTGAGTGCTACACGAACCAGTCATTTCATCGGGGTTTATGGAGAAAGAATCGATTTCATAAACATTGTCTGATGGTGTTTTGTGAATATGTCGAGAATTTGAATTCACCAGTATGCTTTTACCAGGTTTTTTATCTAGAGCTGGAGCTCCAGACTCTGAATCCGAAATCCCATCTCCACGATCCTTATTACCGAGAGAAAATTGGTCACTACCTTTCGATTTGCTTGGTCCGTCAGTAGTCGAGGTTGAATTCGAGCCTTTGAGAAAGTTTGCTCCTCCACCTAAACAAAAAATGTATTTTCCCTTAAACTTTCTTTAAATGCAACCAACAGCATTAGAATTTTCAAGCTGAAGTTAATTAATTTTGTTTACCTGTAAGCGTAAGTCCTAACTTTTTCTGCGGTCTGACAAGGGGAGGACTATCATCGTCATCCAAATCTTTAAAAGACTTCAAAGAACTGCTGGCAATGATATTCGCGCTGGCTCTTCCAGAGTTGTTGTTCATTGGGTTAATTGGATTATTGTTATTTAGCGCATTTGGTGGGGCTGAGTTCTGTCGTAGATCTCCGGCTGCTGAGCTAAAGCCACTCAGTTTGCCGAGACCACTAATTGCGGGATTAATTGGGGCTAGACCTCCACCAGATTTCTTGAGAGGGGGTAAGCTCTTGGGTGGGCGGGAAGTCAATGGATCGAAACTTTGTATTCTGTTCATGGCCCGGTCTGCTCTCGCTTGAGTTACCTTATCACGATAAACAGGATTCATTGGATGCTCCCACTGACTCTTCTTTGTTTCCGTGTTGTAGTAAAACCATGCGTCGCGTGTCTTATCAAGACTGAAAATAGGAGGGATTGTATACTGTCAAAAAAATCTTTGATATATGATTCCTGAAGAATAGGTAAGGTTTGTACCAGGGTCTCCAGTGCTCCGGTAGTGTGGCTTTAAGTCCTTCATGGGCTAAGTAGAGTAGTTCAGGCTCGTTTTCTAAGTCAATCCCTATTCTTTTCGCAAATTCTTCAACGTCTTCTGCAAATTGGCATAAAAATTGTTAATCTCCCAATGAATAATAACATTTTTGGAACAACAATATGTTTCCATTCAAGTATCACAATGACATGACATGTGGGAAGCAAAAGAGAGATATTTTCTTGGTATGGATGAATGCAAGTCCTCAGTCATTTTACTGCTACACTAATGCATTAATAGTTGGCGATGGCGATTTATGATTACAACGCGCCGGAAGTTTCTCAGAATATTCATGTGGATGTCTGAACAGTCTGAACACATACGCGTTCTAACTGAATGTCAAAATGTCGACCAGATGGTCTATGAAAAATTGGAGAAGGAAGCAACTTGTCATTTTGGGGTGCGTAATCGACATGTCTAAAAGGTTGCATGCAAGTCAAGTGGTCACCTATCGTTATCAAGTATGTATAAATTCACCTAGCCCCAACCCAACTGATTGTAAGAAGATTTTTGTCAATTTTACAAGTCTGCATCGGATGTGTACGCATCTTTACTTTCTGACAGTAAATTTGTGAGTAATAATACACAACAATGCTCGAGTATATCCACTACTCACATATATTAAATGTAGTATGCAATAGGGCATTGGGCATTGTAGAAAGGTACGGTTTAAGCTACCATTTTACTGACTTTTAATTGTTGTTCATTTTAAAATGTGCTATAATTCATCACATTTATATTTCTAGACCTACTTCGAGTGTGTGAAACTTGACGAGCAAGACTTGTCCAACTTTCTAAACTCATGATGACATGCATGTTTTGCAATGAAGATGGCAAATCGTAAAACAGTATTTCGTCCAGGAAAATTTCCCAAAAATTAGACTTTGAATCTTATTTTGTGCATACCTGCATTTGGTGGTTCTGAGTCATTATCAGTAGCTTCACTATAGATTAGCGATTCAGCTGAGTCAACAGAGGTCATTTTCAGAGAAATGAGAAAATCCCACCAAAAACGGGTTTGGAGAACGAGTGGATTTTTCCGGAAGGTTCAACACGTGTCTGATGTCTCTGTCTACAGCACACTTTTCACACCTTTTTCGTTTATTATATTTTTCAATTCTGACTTTCACTCACATTATTATTCTCAAGCCGTGTGCAGGTATTTTTATGCACAAGTGTTCTCACTTATTCCACAGAATTTTTATTCTATGAGATTTTATTCATATTTTTTACTAGGAGACGTTGGATTCACAGCTTTGCGAGATGTCTCGTCTCACAATGCTCACTTGATCATAGTTCGATTTCTAAAACTTGCTTGCATCTACGCTCCGGTTCCAGTAAACTTATATCCCAGATATATAGCAAGAAAACCATAGCAAAACTAGTGTGTAGTAATTTAGCCTTTAGCCTGCAACAATGTAGTCACAAAAAACCACCATCATGTTTTGATGCTCGACGACATGATGTAATGACACAACAACCACAGCAGTGCAAGTGAACCACACTTCACGAAACGTTTCAGTTCTCTCAAAATCATTACAGAAAAATTAGAAAGCAGTCAACCTTTTACTCTCACAATGATTTTTGTTGTGGTTTACGAATATAATATGTACTGGCGAGGGGAAACTCACGATCTCAGACCATTGGTAATGTTATCTTAGATCTTATGAACACGTAATTGGTAAGGCGATCCTTTCCTACTCACCACAATAAAAGAAAGCGTTGTTTACAAGCAATAAGTTCAATAAAATCCATGTTTGTAAGGGTTTAACCCTTGCTTTCTAAACGCGATAAAAACACTACAGTCATTTTCATGAAAGGGACTTTCTTGCACAATCTACGTATTTTTGTATGCCTTTTGCAATAGCTTCATATAGTTTCCAAGGGCAACGCAAGACAACACAAGAAATTCGTATGCTCGAGAGGGTCTAGGGAGATCTTACTCATGGACTGGATCGCCGAACCCTATACAACCATAGCTATTATGCTCAATGCACTCTTCGGAAAGCTCTACAGCTCTTTTCCAGTAAAGTAAGAGGCCAAGGGTAAAACTGGAAAGGGTTATGTGCAATACTACACTCAAGTTTCAATTGCATACAAATTGCAGCTACGTTGGTCTTCGCTTTATATGACCACCTTCACGTAATTTCAGATACACCGACTCTAACAAAGTTTTGATCACGTTTACCAAAAGCATATAATTCTTGTTTCTCGTATTCACAACCACATGACCACAATCCAGTCACGATCAGTCAGTTGTATTTTACCAACAATTGCACAAAAATATGCCCCAAAACATGCATATTTGCATGCATGGTCTGATGACTGTCAATGTCAACATGCTTGGCGTTTGGCTTACCTGGATTCGTGTGAGAGACGTGTGCGGTTGTATATTATTCACTCTTATAGAATGCATAGCTTTTACTTTTACCTTTGATGAAATGAAAACAGGTCATGCCATATGCTAAAATGTAACATTAAAATCGTTAGTCCGTACGATATTGATATATGCCCCTCGATAATAGAGTGAATGTCAGAAAATGTGGTTCACCTTGCATTGCATGAATAATCTGCACTAGTTGTATCGTGTCGTGTGTATATTACCCTTCTGTACAAGTAATAAAAGTGTTTTCAAGGCAAATGCTAATACCCTTTCTTAATATTTGACTGATCAATGTAACTTTCTCGGTTTAAATTTTTTTTTGTAAATGCACGAACTTTGAGAATTTTCGTGTCCAAAATTGTCCTTGAGAGAATAAATTTGTATTTCCGATTTCTACATGTATACCATAATACACTAGTGAACCAGAAGTACAATACACCTGCACAATAACTCACAACTTTCCCCCTTTCCTTTTTGTTACAGAAAAGTAAATTACGTTCACCCTTTTCACCCAAGTGAATATGAAAATTATGAAAGTTATGCAATAATAGACTCGATGATTTGTTTCGGAATAAAGGAAGTGGAATGACAATGACAAGAAATTATGCTTGGAACTGGTTATTATAATACTATTCTCGGAGGAACACAAAATTATGAATGTCTGACATAGCCCATCTGCAACATTCTTTTTATAAATTTGATATCCCTACTTTGCTCGCATGATTGAAGAAATGAACCAATAACTAATAGATATCACATTTCACTCATACGTATATGTTCTTCCTTCCGTTCCAACTCATCACATTTGACATGTCGCCAAAGATAAAATGCATCTGCCACACGCAACTCAAAGTCGGTAGTCCTACAGTCGCAATCTGAGATAGATGTTAGCGATAACAATTCCATTACAATGCTTTCAGTTCTTGAATTTTCATTAAAAATCTATCTGAATGTCTAAAAGCCAACTAAGGATCCTCACGACATTTTTTCATAAAAAAAGTACATAAATCACTTTTATGGAGAATTTGACTTCAACACGAATAGGGAAACCCAACAACAAAGTGTAAGGGACTGGCGATGAGTGTGCACGTGTTCATTCGTAATAAACCCAAATAACTCCTGATTCCAGATTTTCTGATGGATTATGAAATATACGGATGTGTACACATGACAAGTTGGGAACTTAATATGATGACATCCGATACCTAATTAAAGTTTTATCGCATATACACTCATACTCATTAGTATTTACTCGATTTCTTGAACAGATCGTGTGACACTCCCACTGTGAGGACCTATTCAGCGGAGATCTCACACAGGTCCAACGGGTCCAACCCTTTTTCGAAGTATGTATGCATGGCTACATTCAAAGTGTTTGAAGATATGATGACGGGCCATCGGGGAGATACGTTAGATCAACGTTAGATAAAGTAAATGCAAGAAAGAATCTGAAAAGCCATGAAAGTTACCCAATACTTTGGAAATTGGAACTCACCTCCGCGTTTCTTCAGTTAGTCCATCATCGTTATTCCACATACGTCGTATCTGCTGTCACAAAAATTGCAGAAAAGTTGACTTTGCCACACCAGCGAGAGATTATCCTTCAAGAGATCCTTCTCCCACGAATATCCACTCAGGTAGGTATACGGTTCTTATTCAATTACTTTGAAAGCTCTCTGCAAAGAGACTGATTACGCACCCCCATTATCCAAATAACGTCCCCCTATCAATACGTCCCTTGGTACTATACTAATCGTAGAGATTTCGGCTAGAAATGTTATACCTTTATTATTGTTCGCCGAATGATATGCCACACGTAAAAGCTTGTATTTAGCAAATGAACTTGTATATTTAGCGTAAACATGCATATGCACCTCTTTCCAGCAAAGCGAGCACGAAAGTAATGAAATGGATCAAACTACGGATACCGCGGATTTGTCTCTAGAAACAGAGAAATATCTGAATTGTGTGGATGAAAACTCCGAGTCGGATTCTGACATTGACGATGAGGTAGCCAATGACGCTCTGCTCGGGGGTATTCGGTCTGGGTTAAGTGCTATAACCAGATCAGCGAGACAGGCTTTGTCCACTTGCAAAAATAAAACAGGTACAAATATTATGCTTTATGTTTCTCCTCTCTACCAAAATCGCTAACGACTAGGTTGTCGGGTTCTTGCCTGGATTTGGACGAAAGCTTTAATTTTCTCCATTGTTTCCACAAGCTTGATAATTTTATATACACTAAACTAAACCACTGCGAGCATGTCCTCCTCGAACATGACACTGGATATTATTTACCAAAGTATCCAGGATCTATCCCATTATAAATTAATTTTAATTTACTTATGGAAGTTGATTAGGCGTCAGTTCCAAGTTCCAATGAAGGTTATCGATTGATTACCCGAGCTATAGCACTCATGTAGTAGTGCAAACATTTATATTTTAAGCATTATATGAACGAGTCAAGTTCAGAAAGCTTACATGTTTGCAAAATCAATAATACACTGCATAACTCGTGTGATTTTGGAACTAATTATCAAATACTTAGTTCTTAGTTCAATACTGTAGTTTTAGTTGCAGTAAAACATACAAATATTATGCTACATAAGAAAATACCTAAATATCCTTCGTCTTTAAAAGCAGAGCTTGATGGCGCGATTGGAAATATTGAGGCGTCCACTCTGAAACTCTTGCGTTTGGAAAAGTCATTTCTGAAAACTGCGACAATCGTGTCTGAAGTAATCGATGACATGGTATCTGACTTCGAAGATGATTCAGAAGTTGCATACAAAGCGAGTCTCACGAGGAATGACGGAGAAAACGAAACTTCTTCTATTGACAAAGAAGGGTCCGGAGATGCAAGCATTAATGCTGCCACGCTGGAAACTCCGGAACCATATATATTTGGTATATCGGAGAAAAATTTGGAATCTATCGTCAACTTCAAAGAGAAATTGACTGGGGTACTATGAGACATTGATTAAAACTGGACTAACTAAACCTAAAACAGTTAAATTAAATATGAACTAAAGGGTCCTTGAACTAAAGGATATGCATATCTTATAGGAATTTCATGCAAGATTTGATCGCTACAAAAATGGGCTGTCAGAAACTGAACTGAAGGCGGATGAAAAGTTTTTGAGTTTAATGAAGCAGATTAAGCTGGGAAAAACAGGTATGGCATGCTGCGATATATTATGTAATAATGCAAAAATCACATTTTCATATTTTTGGTAATGATATACTGGTTTTTATGTTTTAGCTGCAGAGAAAGCAATTATGGATGCCGAAACTGGAACAGGGAGCCATGATGATGACGACGATGACCGGGCCGATTCTGATGGCTCGTTTTTGTCTAGTTTACCATTTTCTGCCGAAGAACTCGCCGCTCATAGATATAAGCCTTATAATGAAGACGAAGAGTTGGATGACTCTGTTCTGCCCACTGTTGACCCTGTCACTAAGGAACTCATTGCCTTCCCTGTCCGAAACAAATATTGCAATCATGTTTTTGACCAAAACTCAATATACAACTACATTGGCAAGAATTCTTCGGCAAGGTTTGTGACGGTCTGAAATAATCAAAGTATTTATATAGAAGGTTATGAAGGATTTTGGGAGTGGGGAGTGGCTCCATTAATTGTGAGACATTGTCAATTTTCAGATGCCCAGTTCAGACATGCATGAATGAGAGAGTGCTGGAGAAAAGTCACTTTATTTCCGATCCCATTCTCACGGAACATGTTCGCAGGAAGAACTTCAATGTGTAAAATGATTTCTTCGCAGATGGACTCAACATATAAATAACCACAGAGAAGCATATTAGTAGTTTATAAGATGTAGCAACACGACAACACGAGCATCAGTTGAAAGTAATAATAATTAATTATTGCATGACGGCAGTTGTGGGAGGCATGAAATCGCATGCGATATTTCCTTAAAATACATGGCCAAAATATTCTGAGTTATAACAAACGTAGATTTCAGTCGAGTAAAAACTAATATTTCCAATCCTTTGAAAAATGGCTTCTCAACATCTCCAATGTGAGTCATTTTCGCCTTTATGAAATGCTTTTGATATATTTGACCATTTGGTAGTTCCATCGATGGATGCTTTTAAGGTTAATGCATTGCTTAAAAACAATAAGTTAGTTTATAAAACCTACGCGTTTATTTACTAACATTTTTTTTATTTTTTAAATTTTATTTATACAGTATTTATGGTCAAATATAACTTATTTTGACGAAACTTTGGATGACTACAGTTTCCACATTCTGAATAGACGCTAAAAATTCTCTTCCGAAGTTAAATAGGTAATCTAATTGCTTATATTTTCTCTCAGTTATAAGATTACCATAAAGGAAAAACTTAGTTACTTCACTGTACGGTTAACCTTGGAAGGTGGCAGTGAATTCTTGAACAATTTTCTTTAATTTAGCATCGGTTTCGTCTGATAGTTTTCCTTCCGTTGCAATAGACTTCAGGACATCTTGATGGGATGCTCTGTAATAAGAACACAAAGTTTATAGTAACCGTCCAAATATATTCCAGGAATCAAATAACTCTTGCAATTCAAGTCACACTTACTTCACATGTTCCAAAAATTGCTTCTCAAATGATGTAATTTTGGTGGGGTCCAACTTGTCAATATGGCCTCTGACACCACAGTAAATTACGACGACTTGCTCTTCAATAGCCATTGGAACTATAATTTACCAAAACGTCATAAATATGGTGCAGTTGTTGTGGTATATATTTTAAAACGTTGAAATATCAAACAAAACAGTCGGCAGACCAGGTTTCTTTAACATATCACTTGTCGACAGATTCGTAGCATCAATACATGGTGAAAATAATTCTACATATTATTGCAAAACTTCTTACCGTATTGCCCTTGTTTCAAAAGTTCAGTTAGACGAACGCCTCTGTTTAGCAGTTGTTGTGTTGATGCATCCAAATCGGAACCGAATTGCGCAAAGGCTGCTACTTCTCGGTACTGGGCCAATTCCAGCTTCATGGAACCAGCAACTTGCTTCATGGCTCTTGTTTGAGCAGCCGATCCGACTCTGGATACAGACAATCCTACGTTGATGGCTGGCCGAATACCCTGTGTAAATGATTAGAATGAATAACGTTCAAAACGTGATTTAAAATGTTGCGAAACTAATAATTTTGTTATAGAATCACGAAGCAGCACCATTTTCTTTTTCCATAACATACCTTGTAGAACAACTCAGTTTCTAAGAAAATCTGTCCATCAGTGATGGAGATGACATTTGTTGGGATGTAAGCAGACACATCACCAGCTTGTGTTTCAATGATCGGGAGGGCAGTCAATGAACCACCACCGTGAGTTTCGTTCATCTTTGCAGCACGTTCCAACAATCGAGAGTGGAGGTAGAATACATCACCAGGGTAGGCTTCACGACCTGGTGGACGTCTCAGCAACAAGGACATCTGCAAATGGCAGGTGGAGTTAAAAATAGTTTCCACATCGCCGTAAATTGCAATTAGTCCATATTAACTTCGAGACAAGATAGACTTACTTGACGGTAAGCTACGGCCTGCTTGGACAAATCGTCGTAAATGATCAAGGCGTGCTTTCCATTGTCACGGAAAAATTCACCCATAGCACATCCAGAATATGGAGCCAAGTATTGCAGTGGAGCGGCATCGGAGGCAGTGGCAGATACAACAATGGTGTATTTCATGGCATCTGGAGTCAATTAAAAGACGATAAATATTTAATATCACTTAATAAATAACTATATAATAATAATATGTATATTTTTACATTAAGAAACCGTCAACAAATTACCTGCATCAGCGAGCCTCTTCACAATCTGGGCGACAGTAGATCGCTTCTGACCAATAGCAACGTAAATACAGTATAATTTCTTCTTCTCCTCTCCTGCGTCATTAAACCTCTTCTGGTTGATGATAGTGTCAATAGCTACGGCTGTTTTTCCAGTCTGACGATCTCCAATGATCAACTCTCGCTGACCTCGACCAATTGGCACCAAGGAATCTACCGCCTTAATACCAGTCTGCATAGGCTCTCGTACAGACACACGTGGAATGATACCTACAATAGACCAAAGCCCATAATTAAGTCAATATCGTAAATAGTTGATCGTAAACTGGTTAAACTTTCTTCAGAATATGTTACCAGGAGCTTTGACTCCTACACGAGCCCTTTTCGCATTTTTGAAGGCTCCCTTTCCATCGATTGGGTTACCGAGAGCGTCAACAACACGTCCCAAAAGTTCATCACCAATTGGAACATCGACGATAGCTCCTGTTCGCTTGACGATGTCACCTTCCTTGATAAGCTTGTCGTTACCGAATACTACAACACCTACGTTATCGGGCTCCAAGTTCAGAGCCATACCCTGAAAATAGCAATGACAAATTGAATGTTAGGAAGTCACCAGTTTATACACCTATTCAATAATGAATTCATGTACAAATTCCAATACCTTGAGTCCGGCGCTGAATTCCACCATCTCTTCAGCCTGAATATTTTTCAAACCGTAAACACGAGCAATACCGTCACCAATACTCAACACACGCCCAGTTTCCTCTAAGTCGGCCTTTGGTGCAGCACCCAAGATCCTCTCCTCTAAGATGGAAGATATTTCTGCGGACTGGAAAGCCGCTGGGGATGTGTGAATCCATGATTTCTACAAACAACAAACAAAAGATTTTGTTATTGAATAATTCTAAACCTCCAAAACACCTTAGATATTCACCCTTTACTAAACTTTCAACCTCTTTAAGAAGTAACTACACTCCCAATTTTGTAAACCGTCAGCTGATCAGCCACCCTCCCTCACCCTCATTACAATCTTAACTCCCATGCATTCTAAAAACAACTTTCCAAATTCCGCCTCACACATTCAACCTTCCATAACTTCCGAATACTTGATACAATATCATTACTCAAATGATAACTACTCCTCAAAACCCAGCATTAACAAATGAAAAATGTTTCCGCAAACTTACAGCAGGTTGGATGCTCTTAGCTCCCAGTCGAGCCAACCCTGAGGATACTCGGGACATGCAGAAGGCCATTTTTCCTGATATTTCTAAACACAATTAGTCAACAATTTCTTGAGTGAATATTTCGCAAAAAATTAACTAAATAAATTTTGAAAGAAAACTATTCAGTTGGTGATTTCCTTCAGCACCGACCGCACATACACGATGGACGATGGAGAGATGGTTGCAGGAGAAGATGGAGGAATCGGCTGAATAAATATCGTGTTAGCACAAATGGGAAATGGTTATTCAAAACCTATGTTATGGATATGGTGTTTTTTTTTGCTAAATAATCTTGAGTGTATGTGTATGAAAATATACTGTATACATACATACCTACCTTGAGTTGAGATATTCGGTTATATAGTCAATTTACAAAATAGGTTTGGTCTCAATACGTTCAGTCAATCCAGAGAGGAGAGTAGCAGTAGTACACCGTGTGACTATGTAAAAGTTGTCCCTTCTTTCTTTTTAGGTACAAAAATATATATCAAAAAAATTCTCAAATCTACAGTCTGAGTTTTGTGTGTGTTTGTTGAGGTTGTTGAGAAGTGCTTTGGCAAATGTACATAATGCTACTCTTGGCAACTTACACAGATCGGCGCAACACGACTGCGTAAACTGGAGCCAGAGAGATGTACTTGATGTAGTACGCATATTGCCTGTATCATACATGCCCATATTACCACATACCAAAATCACATGCCGATAAATGAATGCATCGTACTAAAAGCCGGCTCGTTACAGTTCGGCCGGCACATGATGACTTGGATGTGCGATGTGACTATGTGACCGGCTGCTCTTGAGTTAAAAAAGGTTAAAAAAGAGTTGTATCTGACGATATCTCGGAGCGTGTATATCTCTGAACTGAAGTGGGGCATTATGAAACGTACAGTTGTACCTGGTGGGTGGGATGTAGAGAATGGCAGAAAAGGATATTTTTATAGGCGAAAATGTATATTCCTATGGCTCAGGCATAAAGAATTATATCATCATCATCACTTTCTCATCAGCGTGTCTTTTTAGGTGTACTGCCACCTCGTGTGATTTTGTCCAGCCACACAAATATCCAGAGTGAGTTGGACTAAGATTCTGATGAGGTGCGCTGTGCACCACTGCTCGTCTTTGTACAACAAAGACAAGGTCTCTTGCGTCTCGAATGAACAATTGGGAGAATTTGAGAGAGAGAGCAATAAATGCATTATTGATATGTTAAAAGAATAAGATGGGTGAGATGGAAAGAAAACTCTTTTTTATATATTAAAACCGAATATATATCATATTTATTTTGCTGATAGTTTATCTGGTCGATCTTAGACTGTAAATGAAGCCATGTTCTGGTACATTATAGTTGTAATACAACGTAAGTATTTATAAGTATAATGCTGGTTTTGTGTTCACTGACACAAGGGCTGCTTAACTTTTTAAAACCTTGACCTAGATAAGATATATTACACGTTTTAGCATTTCTTGTAATTGTAATGTTAATTTAATTATTCGGTATAGAGATACAGTAATAATTTTATTTGTAATTATAAGTATTCATAAGATATATAGTAATATGATCGAGCACCGTTTTTCTGAGGCGTTGTTCATAAAATTCATCTAACGAAATCAGAATATGCAGGGGGTACATGTCGATTTTTAATACTGGTGATGAGTGTTGATGACAAGACTCAAACTGCATACTTACAATAATATGGCATTTGATAGTATTAATTTATACATAATATTTGTAAGTTGGATCTTTCTTTGAACTAAATTCGCTAAAAATATGTGCAGAGTTATAAGGGATTTGTATATTCGTGTATGTACATATGCATATTGCTTTTATGTATCATTTAGTGCGTCATGAATGATTATGATGTTTTCGATTATCTAATGCCGATATGTTGAGGGTAGATAGGGTGGCTTGTTTTGAGGAATATTTTAAACAAAAAATTAAATTGTTATTTAAAACAATTTCAAATTCAACGCTGCAAAAGTACTTTGGTATTACTGGTTTAGTTTTGATTTTGATACGTTCGCTTCTTCCCCACGCGCATATATCTTTTGTTTTACATGATTATGTTATGAACACAATTTAAGTCATCTAAGTCGTATTTTAAAAATGGTAGTGATATTATCATTAGTTGGTTTTAGTAACACTGATATGTTGCATTATTACAGCAGAGGTATATACTGGTACTAGTAGGGTTTCTGGACCTAAGTATGATAAGGTATATTGGATAACTGAATCCACTGACTATAAGTTGACGTCTTTCTGGTTGCCTCAATCAATACATTATAGCTGCACCAAAAAAACATAACGTTTCAACTGTGTTGAACTCTCGACAAGGAAAAAATCAAAAAACAATTTCTAATGCAGGTACGCGTTATATGCAGCACTCGGATATTCATGATATTATGACACATGAAATTTTACAAGTCGTCTGATAATGAACAAGTATTTATGTCGTAAAGATAACCTGTACAGCACAGCAACTAATTAGACAATTAATTATTTTACTTAACATCGTCATATCGTAAATAACTTACTTTCGATGAACTACATTGTAGCTTTGCACGCTGAATCTAAAAGATTGACCGAAGTACAAATTTAAATCTATGAGATGGCAAGGTATTTTCCTGACACTCACTCCAGGCATCAAAAAACTTACATGCCTGCTGCCTGCTTGCCTCCATCAAAAAAAAATAAAAAAAACACCGGTCACATGGAAAAAAGTTTACAGCTATCTGATCATGTGGCTGATTGACCATCTTACAAATCATATTGGTAAAATGTCATAATGGAGTTTAGAACATGTCGGTTTTCTCTTTAACTTACACCTATTTAAACACATTTCTGCACAATTGACAACGGAGACAAAATACATATTTTTACATGAATCTAGGTTTCCTTAAATTTTAATTCCCGTTTGAATAATGTTGATGTACCAAAGATGTTCACCTTACTTTCGCACGTTTACTTTAGTAAGTAATTGCAATATTGTGAAACACTCACGGACATTTTACATGTCAGCAAAATGTAATCATCAATCAGGTTCTATGCAAAGCTGTAATATATAAATACGATTATTTTAATATACAACCCCACATTGTATATATTTTTCTTACCACACATATTGTAAAGTTATCACTTTACATTTTATAGAGTTATAGTAAAGTTTTGCGTTCTGTACACTAGTTTATGTATTTGTCTCAAGGCACAGCCCTAAGAATAAGTTTAGTCTATTTAACTGCAGTAAATCCACTCCTTCGACATTTATATCTTCTCTCCTCTTATCTTAATAATTTACGGATACATAAATTTATACACATGACATGTCTTCTTGAGTAATTAAAGTGTGCCCCAAGCCCCAACTGAAATCGCGTATTTAGATTACATCATGATCTAACCCTTGTAAAATAATAGCAATGTTTAGCAAACAAATATTCACAAGTTCACCTGAAAAAATTGAGGATGATGAATGATGATGTACCGATGAGAAGGGAAGTTAAAAATCTGTATATACTGTAAATTGAGTACTAAACATGGACTATACTATATTGAAGCTGTATATAGTCATATGTAAATGATAATTTTTAATTAATTAATTATTGACAAGGTCAGCTGGAAATGCTTCACTTTTCCCCTACATTCTAACCTAAACTGTAGCTATTTCGTCATATCCTTATATGCATTTAAATATTAATACGATACCAGGAAAGAATGAAAGTGTTTTTTCACTTTGGAAATCTTATTTACACGTTACCAGACTGATGGTGATTTTGAAATGATCATATTCAGATATGTAGGAATTTATGTACATATTATTCCCTTACGTGTGGGAAGGCTTGCGAAATACAGGATTCTATACGCATCCCCCATCATCACCATTCGTAAGTATCTCCAGTTCAGATCAAAGAAAACTTTCATTGATGTTGTACACTGTGTATCAAGATTATATCAAGATACCCTTTATGTACTATTGTAATTCTTCTTCTTGAACTAGGAATTGATGCTAGCTAATGCTTTTATTGATAATATTCACTTAAAAGTATTCTCACGAGAGATATGTACTCGAAATATGTGTGTCGCAATATCATGATGCAAAATAGAAAGGTCGCTCTTAAGTAACACTTTTACAGTATGTATGTGAATTTAATTCCCTATAATATGGTCAAGCAAATGCAATGACATATCTTCTTTTCTCCTTTCTGTACACTTCCGCGACACTCCTAAAACGATATACGTGTTTAGTACTAGTACAGCAGTGGTTTCTACTTGAGCTCTTCAAAATACGTGTTTTATAAATACTGGATTTATATCCTTACTTGCGAGATTTCCTCTCTTAGATTAAAGTTATATAATGAATATTATCTGCATTCAAGACAACATAATATCGTTGCAATTATCCGAGCATTATTTGTGTGCGTCGAATAAGCACACACACTAAACTCCCCGTTCAAAGATGTAGCCAAAACCTTCTTTTGTTCGTGAATACTCAATCACAGGAGTAATCCATGTAATGCGTGAAAGCAAAGATACAAGTTTCACTTTTCCCATTTTCCCATCAGTTTGCAGATCCTCCTTTTGCAGATAAGCTTTTGGAGAGATTTTCTCTAGCCAGAAGATATGATGATGATGCGGCCCTACATTTTGAATCACTAATTTGACATTGGAGAGAATGCGGTATCAGAGAAAGAATTAGAAAGGAATTTTGAAGATAATGCGTACTGTGAGGAGGTCTCGTGCAAACACTCATGTGCAGAACTGGAATAAGAGTGTTGCGCAGTGTTTGACAAAAAGTGTGAATTAGTATTCGTGGACTTTCTCTCATTGTCCTCTACTCGAATAGTAGTTCTGCTTCCAGCACCACCCCATTCTGTAAGCCCCATGAGACTTGAATCTTCGGCCCCGAGAAGGAAGTTTTTGAGAATATTGAATTCATTGAGGATAACCAAGAAGGAGGAAATGAGTACAAGGGCAGTCATGCATCCGTGTGAGGAGTTCAGTGTCTTGGCTTGGTGGACAGAGAGTGCCTTACTTATTCCCCATCTGTCTTTCTCGCAACGTCCAGGAACTATGGAAGGATTTAAATAAAATCTCATGATTAGCATTTTAGCATTCTTACTAGATTTTACAAAGCTGCCAGGGGTTAGAGGTCTTCACGTTGGTAATGAAAATGAGATGTACAAAGCATTATTAAAGTTAATAAGAAAAATGTCAAGCGTAATTGTGTGTCTTGCTTGGATTACGATTTTGACTTGCCATATTAAAACTGTACAACAATTATTGACTGTAGTGACCAGGCCAGCAGTTTGTGCAAGAGAGTAAGAAACTTACGAGATGACGTGCCTGTTGTGATCACTGGCATGAACTCGTTCCAGAATGCACACGTGTGTGCCCTTGGGCCTTTGCCGGTGCCTCGCATTTCCGAATGGAGGATGAAATAGTTAGGCTCTGCTTTGGTGTACAATGGCCAATCGTCTCCGTCGTTCTCCCCCACTGGTCGCCTTTGAAAAGCATTAAAGAAGGGGTTAAGTTAACCAAAACTATAGTTCTCAAACTGCGTTGTATTACATTCACCAGACAAATAAAGTTCATATACATATATTAACTGTTTTGTGGTGTAGAGCTTGGATCAAGCCAATCCTAACAAAAATACTGTTCTCTGAGAAACCTCTCGCTGCTGTTAGTGTAGTTAAGGTTAACTGCATTTCAATCGCATGTAAGAACTTTCAGCCCCGTTTAATATGGATTATTCCATTACCAACGATAAATTGACTGCAAATTATTTGCCGCATGCATGCCAATAAAATCTTTGGATGAATGCTAAAGGAGAATTTCTCTTCATCATGCTCAAATTATACTCGAGTTTCATTTCATTCATCATGGATCCCATGCTTTTTTGTGCAGAAAATACAGTTAGAAAGTTTATCCAGACACATGCATTCAGCCATTTAGCTTTTCAAAAAAATGAACCATGCGGTGAAAACTACACCCACATCACATGCTTCTGAGTTGTTTGAGTGAGAAAGCTCCAGCTGTGCATTGGATATCCGTTTCATTGAGGTTGTAGTAACGTAAAAACGTATTTAATGATTCCTATTTTTGGCTACGGTTAGAGTCAGTATTCAGCATGCATATCACTTTTAAAGGTGGGATATGGGTGATGGTGACACACGATATATACAAGAACGAAAAAGGGGAGAAAAAAGTGAAAGTCGGCTGATTGTGAGTGAAGCCACCAATTCGCCCTAAAGCTGTGGATTTTTCCTTTCCTGTCATTTAGCTTTTTATAATTGTTGTTCTTATTTCTTTCGAAAAGTGTAGGTGGGTTGTTAGCATTTAGCACGTATCAGACGAAAAAAGTACGTGTGTGTGAGCAAAGTCCAAAGTTCACGTTGAAAGTTGTGTTGTATTTGTAGTATTGGTCACTTTCGCTTGTATAGATTGCATGTATTTATGTATGTGTAGAGTACAAGAAAATAGTACAGTTATCAGCCGATATCTCTTGCTTGTTCCAGTAATTTAGTTTCATTCTCGACGAGAAAATAAATTGATTTGTCGATACAGGGGAAACTGTTTAAAGGTAATAGTTCAAGTTGATATAATAACAACTCTAACTCCAGAGTTAATGAAACTTTCCGCTCATTCCAGCACACACGGCTAAAAAACAGATCATTTACGGATGAGAAAGTTCGCGTGAAAAAGAAGAAAACGCTGTGCTGTTGTGTTTTCTCGTGTCTTGCTCTTCTTCTCCTCAGCTATTTTTTCTACTTTTTTTGTTTGTTAGGAAAAACGAGATTGTTTCAGTTGCTTGCCCGTGCAAACAGCGTGAATGTTAGTAGGAGTAATAAAACACAGAGGAAAAAAGACAAACTAAGCGAACTAAAACTGACTCTGCTCTGGCTGTCTGCACATTTTTTCTTCTTCGTCAGTCTACCTCTACCACCACCACCAAGAGAAGAAAAATATCCCCCACGGCTATTGAGTACATGTAATAAACCAGGTGAAAACTAGTGAACACAAATATAGGAAAAATATCAGGAAAGAAGAAAAAGAGAGAGCGAGAAAACGGTAAAAGAACATAACTACAGACGATCGACAGAAAAAAGAGAGTGTAAAGATATTGCATTTCTATGTACATACCACAGATAGGGAAAATGCCTACCACAATTGATTAGGTGAGGAGGTGGTAACAACAACAGAATTTGAGACAGGTGAAGAGGTTGCAGAAGTGATCGGTACCGAGAACGAGATACCAAAACCAATTGCAGTAAAAGTCGAGGCGGTTACCGTGCTCAGGTGCTTGTGAAGATTGATGGGCAAGGCGAACAGTAACAAGATGCTACATGGGGTATACACATACACATACAGAGAGAGAGATATATATATACAACTGTGGATTATTCTAACAAGAAATACAGAGGTAAGTTTGAGAATACTAAAGGGTAAAGGTAACAGGGTGGTAGTACCAAAAAACAGACACCAAAAACCAGTATGGGTGATGTGAGGTGATAGGAGAAAAACTTAAATACTCTTGTACATACATCTTCTTGAATCATGATCATGAATCCCGAAGTAGGCATTTAGGAACAATGAATTCGGAAACAGGAAACACACATCCCTTCATGCTCAAAAGGTATTATTACACTGCACACATATTTCTAAAACTTTGAACAGGTTTATAGGTGAAAAATATAAATACGATGTGATCAAATCTACACCGGAGAAAGGTGGATAGTTTTAAATTTAAAATACATCTAATGGACATCTAACTGACATGAAAATTCTACTAAGTATAATTTCTCATGGTTGGTAGGTTTTATTCCAATTTATATCGATGCCAGAGACATTCAAAGGGGTAATTTACGGACTACGCGTTGCGGAAGGAAAACAAAATTGGAAGAACACTACTAAACTACAGACTGAAAGCCACTGAATACTCTAATATTGTGCCTATTTTGTGTTTATGGTGAAAGCTATGGATTCTGCTTGAAAGTGACAACATCAGTTAGCAATACAGGAATTGAGGAAATTAGATTTATTTACAGATTATTTAAAGATTTCTGTGGTCTGGATGCTCATGTATTTATGCCCTTTCTGTTTGACGAATCATACTATATAATACATATGAACGATGTTAAGACTGGCGTAAAAATGATGGGTAAAAGTGCTTATCTGAACAATGATTTCATATAAGACTCGTATGTATGAGTGGATAATTAACTTCAATACTACCAATATTATGAATTACGAAGATATGAAAGATTCGGTAAACATTCGCAACTTTATATGGAACTATTAGCGAATTCATGAATCCTAATTACATGTCATTCCGCTGTTGTCAAAGTGTACATATTTTCCATATTATACTCAATTCCATCAAGAAGTACTGTAAAATTGTTGAGAATGCGATCAATATCTTATTAGTACAACGGCGATTGATTTTTCTCTTCTTTAATGACTTAGGAGTTCAGAGATTGTTGTTGGTGCAAGAACACAGAATGTAATTCAACACTCACCCAGTCTCCGCAAATTTGGAAAAATATCTCATGATTCTTCGGCTGAGGTCTTTCTCAGCACGGGTGTGACCAGTTGATCCATTCAAGGGTGCCCCAAAAACGTACTCGATTTCATCTGCGTGCATCACTCCCATCCACTCGCCCCACGGATTGATGCTTGTCCTCTGTAATTGAAAGATTAAATTACACGTTACCTTCCGTCCCCCCTCGGCCCATACTTTTTCAAGTTGATTGTCTACAGGGACACTTTACAAGATGCGCTTCGAACTGCGAAGACTTTTTGAAGATTAATCTAAGAGGAGCAAGTTTCATCATCACTTTCTCTCCCCATTCGTGTGACGTGAAATGTTCCACATAGTGGACAACATACATGGAAAACAAAATTTTTTGGTACACGTGTCACACATGTTTCAACAGTCTTCCAGCTTTCTTTGCTTGCTCCATTGTATACGAAATGTAGGAAAGATTCCTCGTAGATATCTTTTTGTCCCTTTGTCCGAAGAAAGAAAATGTCAAGAAAATGTTCTAACGAACCTGAGTGAAAAAGTAGTAGTAAACTGGTGCGTTGTGCTCAGCATACATTTCCGCAAATTTGTTCGTTGGACAAATGAAATAGTAGTCGCCAACCAAGTCTGCAAACTTTTCCGTTACTTTGCAGGGATCTTTTGGGTCCTCCCAGTAGGTATACTGCGAAGCACATAAACATAATATCCGAATTTAGATGAAAAATAGAACAAACAATCTTTTTCAGACATGAAACACACGATTTCAATATGGCATACAAGAAAGCAATACTCATCGAGAGTCACTCTGGCCTTCAACATTCCTCTACATTTTGTATGAATTTATATTACTACAGATGGAAAGTTTTTTGCAAAGAGAGACGCCCTAGAAAATCGAGAAACCAATACACGCTAATTTCAGTCTTGGAACCGAAAATGTAATATCTTCACGCAATCTTCGCCCTACTTTCACCGGGTATTCGGCTTCTAAATATAGAATACGTTCAGGAGAGAAAAACCTAGAACGTAGTAAGTTTGTAAAGAAATTCTACTCAACATACATAAGTACAAATGTATTCTTGCAAAACTACGTTGAGCATTATTCAAGGGCATCATTTCGTATTTTATTTAAAACGCACAAATAAGTGTAAAGAAGGGCAATGTTTTATTCGCTGCTTCGAAATTTTTAGGACACTTTTAAATAACTGCTTAAATCATGAATTGAATTATATTAAATTATAGTTTAATAACTTCGTCTTTTTGAGGTATGTTGGCTTCACTGCCTGCGTTAGTGTTTTTTGTGAGTTGAAAATTCAAAAGTAGGTTGAGAGCTCCTTTATATTCACCACATTATATTCGTCACGTCAGCCATGACTTTTTTCTTACCTGAAATCGTATTGCGTCCTTCTGCACAGAACTCAGATTACCATAAACGTTATCCAAAATCTCGAGGAACGTCTCCCTGGGTAAGCAGTTCGGACCATCCTTCTTGAAGTACTTGATGTAGTCATACAAGATGAAGTATGTACCTGAGTATCATCGTGTGCAAAACAAATATAGAAACAAAACCATTATTGCATTATTCCATTAAATCTCGCGACTAGCAGCACACATCGATACAGTAAATATAAGGTCGAGCAGACACAAGTGAAGTTGATGGACATGCCAAGGTCTTCTACAAATATCGCCTAAATTAAATCAAAAATTATTTATGGTGGATTCTGTTAAGCACATTTTTGGGGGTGTGCTATAGTCGCTCATGAAGAGGTAGCGCTTTATGCCATGCCCCGTTAATATAACTTTCTGACGTGATACATTCCCTTTAGTTGTATATTCCGATTCGGGGTTATTGTGCATTTTTAGATATATAGCAATTTAATACATCTCATCGCAATGTGCATTCGCACGGATCAAATGAAAAAAATCGCTAGTCTTCCTGATGCCAAAGCTATCCGGGAAGACGTGAGAGATAAGCAGCTTTCACTGAACAGAAGAGAACACATGCAGCGCAGAGTTGAAGAAGATGATAGATTTTAGAGATTGCTTTCCACACGATGAGATACCTTTTTGCAATGAAATATTATTTATGTGCATGTAGAATGGAGAGAGGCACACATGTTAAACTTATATATTGGAAAGCCGAAGTGGCACATAGAATCAATCTAATGTACACTTACTACGAGCTTAGGTATATCTCTCTGCAGCCAGTATCCATAAGACATATTTAATAAGGGAGAAAGCGAGCCTGTCACTTTCCCTTTAGTAGAAAATAGGTTGACAAACGTGACAGAAATGGGAGAAATAAATTATTATAATGGTTGTACTGAAGTTATGATGGAAAAAATTCTGTTCATTTCTCCAATACATTGAAACTATATATGGTTTTGATTCGCTCACGCATTTGTTCCATCTCATGAATTTCTCCGAGTCGACAAAGCAAACTTATGCACATTTATTTTATTCTTATAAAGCATCTTTCACTCCATTGCATTTCGTTCGTTCCAATTGAAGGGAACACTTCGTTTGTGTGACACAAATTCATACTAGTGCACATCATTGAATTCGAATGATGTTCGCTAAAGAGATTTGTAATGAGACACACACTCACAACCTATCTCCTCTCCTCTAACAGTTTTCTGTCGATGCATAAAAGAGAAACGTATTATAATGCATATAATGATTTCTGAGGGTGATGTTCCTTTTTTACCCGTGTTGCTTAAAACTAGGTGACATATATTCCGCCTCCAAAGAAATTTGTGAAGATGCTCACGTCACCTTCCAATTTTAACTTGGGCCTTGCACGCACCACTAGATAAGCACACACACTCTCAAGTGTGAAAAGGAGAAAGCGGCTCTTCTCCTACGCCACCGCCACCATCACTACCACCTTTTCATCGTGACTTTCTATTTTGGGGAGAAAACGTTGTGTCAGAAAGATAGATAGTGGGTTGCATATCTTAAAAGGAATCTTTGTCATCCACTCACTTCCCTCTTGTTAAGCTATCACCACTCGCTGATGGTAATGGGGTATAAAAGAAAAAAGGAGGAAATAAGGTGGTCCCTTACACTATTTTACTTTATTAGTGTGTCAAGGGAAAACGGTGAGAAATTTTATGCTTGATACTCTCTCCATATAACCTAACCGAGGAGTCTTTTTCTAAGGACACTTTATAATGGGCAAAGTTTTTTCTCCTCTCCTCTGTATACACGTTTTGATTCGCATCTCTGAACAATGACTCCCTCCCTCATCACAAAATGTTAAGTTGTTCGTTATCACTTCAGAATCAGCCACTAAATTACCGACGAGACTGCGTTCTTTATCAACGTCATTATCTTCACAGCTTTCATTACCGTTTCGAGTTTGGGGGAAGACGAGAGAAGTCTTCGAGAAGTGCTGCCATGTGCAGTAATTAATAATAATGTGATATATTTATATATTTTCTTTTATCGCTTAAAAACAAGGAAAGGATTGAGATTGGGAAGGACATTTACTGATAGTCCAGCGTCATAATGTCAGTTCTAAAAATAGCTGAATTCTCCCTCCAAAAAAACTAGTCTCGAATCTCGAATTACTTGGGTCTTGTAGCATGTATGGATTTATTTGACGTAATAATACAGGAAACGGAAACTACTGTCTATTATTTAATGTACTTGACTGATCGTGAGTGACGTTTCTCTGAAGATTGTGGCATGATGATGTACAAAGTAAACCCATATGTACTTTTATCTGATACCAGGAACTCAATCAACTAACTTTTTTATAAAAGCATTAAGCTTTTTTTCATATCAAAAATCCCTTTGTTTCTCCATTTATTTGCTCTGAGAAGAGAAAGATTGCCTTCTGGCGATGGATGATGACAGTGGTGGGATTGAGTGCACAAAAGGTGACTTTTCAATATTTCAATCAGTCATGACGGGGTTTTCAACATTTCAACTCTCAACACAAAAGAGAGCACAGTTTATTTTTAAAAAAGCTCGTAATGTTTTCTCTGGAAATCGTCTATGGTTCACTAACGAAGTCAAATAAGTCCCACTTGACTTTGGAAGCCGGCTACGTGCTTCCTTCCAAAGCATAAAAGTCAGGTGCACAAACAAGCATTATATCATCCTTTTTTTAAGAAAGCAGCAGCTTCTTATTGACATTTCAGGGAAAATATCTCGACACACATTGCTTTTGACAAGGTGAAACACAATAGGTATGGTATACAACTACGTAAGAGAAGACTTGACTCCAGTGCCGCCGGGGGAGTGTATGGGAATGCATAATAAATATAAAGCAAACAAAGTGTGCTTTATTCTCTCCTACATTTGTGTGTATGTAGAAGAGTGGAGGAGTTACAAAAAAAATTGAGTGAAAATATTTACGTTTCCTTACCTTCATTGAGATTAGAGCCAATCAGCAATTCAGCCTTTTTAAAGTCACCTGCTTTGAGCATATCCATGGGATGTCTGGGGAGAAAGTTGCCGTCAATTGTTGGAGCCGATGGGAAGTTGAGAATGGGCGAGTAGCTGTTCCACTGCAGAGACGAGATGGTGGGAGCAGGTAAATCTCGTAAACATTGCAGTTTGTCCGCTTCTTTCTGCGTTGGTGACCGAGAAAAAATAAAACAACAAACAGTCGAGGAATCAATAGAATAAATACATTCATTTTGATTGAGTTGAGGAGTTACACGCAACAACAACACTGCCAATCAGTTCAATAAGCTTCCTATAGTTCTTCGTCATCGGCTTCTTTTCCCTCCACTTTCATTTTTGTCCAGGAGAAATGTCAAGTGAAACATAATATGCATTTTATTTATTTGCCTTCCACTTTACACGAGTGGATGAGGAGGACGGAACAAGCATGTTCGGAATGGTGGACAACTTCGCTTTGAATAAATATACCTTTTGCTCCAGAAACATTCTCCAGCAACCAGGAAGGTCTACTTTATTTTGCTCGTACAAACATCACGTTCCTGCCGAAAGTATTTCGTCAATAATATTCTCTCTCACAATTTTAATGTCATGTTGGCCACTTTCGATGAATGCTGGTAAAATACTAAGGTTGAGTACCACTAGTACCAGTACATTTGTGATGGTGATGTGTTTTTATGTAAATGCTTTACATTATCGAAGACAAAGGGGACATACATTGAATGTTTTGCCTACTACTAAACACAAGTGTCCGACTTTCCCTTTTCCCTTTGGAATTTCTTGTCTGTTAACCGGGTTAACGGCTAGAATTCATTAGAATTTTGGGACAACTCAGACTCACCAATCACTCAAAGCTGTCCGTATATATTCGCCTTGTGCGATGTCCGCCATCGAAGTCATCGAAGATTTCAGGAATTTTTGTCAAAAACAAAAAAAAGTTTCTTGAGTTAATTACAAAGTGTTCTTTGGTCGAGTGACTCAAGATGAGAATCTGTTGTGGAATACCAAAGAGTTTCCCCTACTCCAACGCGACGTGCTACGCTCCGAATAGACGTTGGCATTTTTGTACTACAACTCTCCATCAAACGAGGTGTACATACACAGACGTAGGGGAAGTACCAGCGGCCTTTAGGAAGTGAAAATTATGATGCATGTCAGCACCGTACTTTTCCTGGTACAAATAGTGAGAGGACGAGTGGAAAGAGCGAGCGGAGAGAGAGAGACCCTCTTGGCTGTCACTTAAAGTTTGAAGCACCTGATCCAGAAATGTTGCCATTCTCGATACAAAATGCAGACATGACAAGTTTCTATTGTTTGCGAAAGAAGAAAGGCCGGACGAGAGCGAGTGAGAGTTGTAAAGGCTCAAGTAGAATTCACTCTCCGCATAGTCAAACCAAACCACCATCATCATCATAAGGTTACATTTGTATACACGTAGTGAGTGAACGTGAGAGGAGAAAGGCTAGTTGAAAGACAATTTATGGTGGTGGTCGACTGCACATCATCATATTGTGATGTTACACAATGGTACCAGGAACAAAATACGATGTTAGCATCAAGCCAAGAAGAGAGAGTGAGAGAGAGAGAGAGAAGGCGAAGCCACAAACTAACAAGGCTAAACAAAAGATTTGGTATATAAAATCGAGAGAGAAGGAACCCAATGTTCCTCTATGCATTTCTACCTTGGCTTCGACTTGGACCGAGTGCATCACCATAATTTTGCCTATTTTCTAAATTGCTTATCGCAAATCATATATGTTTCTCCATCATCGTACTCTACTGCACACAATTCTCCCCGTCCCGGAATAAGGTTTCGACAGACTTCTATTAACTGTCTCGAAATGGTTAGGCCCATAAATCAGTGAAGAATGATGTAATGACCGTGATCTGATTATCGATAGGTTAGGTTGCTTTCACGGCTAGTTCCGTTCCAGGTGGTAAGATACACGATCACACGATTGCAAGTTTTGCAGTACATATTGGTGATGATGGCTAGAGCATAATAATATTATTATGGAATGCAGCACATATATAGGAATTATAGTATTTTCAAAGCTTCCGATCAGGGAACTTCTGTGGGTTTGCGATACGATAGCCAGAAAAAGATGCAGGTTTGAGGCAAACATGGTTAACAAAATGTTATTGTTTCACCTCGCGAAGGAAGGGATTTTTTTGTGTAATATATAAATTACTATAAACACATGCGGGTATATATCGTTTTTGTTGTATGGTTTTTCACAATATATAGTATCTATTAAATCATGGCTTTTGAAAACAAAATGAAAAAAAACTATACTCACCGCATCCGAGCAGTTGCAGTCATCGGCCAACTTTATGGCAATAGCTTTTGCAGTGCTAGCATCCATAATACTCCACGGAGCGTTAAGCGGACCACTCTGGATGATGCCTCGGGTAAGAAGGTCTCTCGAGTGTGGGGAAAGCAGGTGAAAACTCACTGATCCTCCACCAGCACTCTCGCCAAACAATGTGATCGATTCCGGATCTCCACCGAATCTGGCAGCGTTCTCTTTCACCCATTTCATGGCCATCACTTGGTCCCACAGGCCAACGTTACCTATCAGTGTCAATGGACACAGAGAAAAAGACGCGGGGAGGAAAATAAAAGGTATACATTTATTTACTCTGTATGATTACTTCAAAGGGGAAAAAGTGGCAGAGTGTGCGGTTTCCTCCCAAAAAATGCCCAACAGCTGTGGAGCTCACATCGTACATTTTATATTCCTTGTTTTCCAACAAGAGAAGAGTTTTCTCTTTTTTACTCCTCGTCCTCGTCCATTTTCTCCTCTTCTCCTCACACATTTTAGCTCTCTGGTGTAGACATCTTATGCCTTCCAAAACATTGACCGCCTAAAATATGCTCTACTTTGCACCCGTTTCAACACGCGTTTCCTTGATTGAGAACAATTTTGTAGAAGTGATCCAATTCCATTATAAACCGTATATTATTGGGTGTCCAATGAATACTCGCAATGATTATTATAGTAAGCTATACACTATACCTACGCGTCTAACAAAAGTCCATTAATACCAATAACGGGTTACCTTCTCGTTGACATTGAATCGGTCGATTTTATTAATTTACACCACCAGCATGTCGCCGTTTCGTATTACCCTTTTATCCACACCAAAAATGATTCAAATAAATTCACCGTCGATAAATCGGCATCACACTTATATTTGCCATTTTAGCTGATTTGAAAGCAAACTAAACAACTCCTTCTTTTGGCATCTGCTCTGCAGAAGAAGAGTTCAGATTTAAATACAGATTTGGGTGGAGGAGAGACGTAAACCCGTAACTGAAAATAAAATGCAAAAGGGAATCTGCACAAGAGAGTTGCAAGGATGAAATTGCTTTGGTCAAGTTATATAGTTGCGGATATAGCGTTAGCTCCAGTTCAGTTCACCTTGGCAGATGCAATTTGCAAAACGTCCGAAATGGAGAAACAAAGGGGAAAAGTAGTACTACATTTTCTAATTTCCTACAAGACAGGGTGAAGGCCCAAAAATTATGATTAATCTCCGGATGGATAGCACTTTGTGAGAAGGGGAAAGTACGATGATTGCATGTTCTGCAGAGCTGTGGATGTGCTTCCACAAGAAAACTTTTTTCTTCTCTCTTCTCCGTTTTACCCATTTCCTTCCGTTTCTTTTCCTTTGCGCAAAAGAAGTTTTTATATATTATGCACACCAGAGGAAAGGGGTTAGCAAAACAATCTACTTTCTTTTGGCTTGAGAGGAAGATGTGTTTTGTTTCTGTCCTGCTTAACATCATCACGTGCGTATACTACTTCTCCTCCGAAGGAGGTGTTGTGCTACTGAAGGAGTTTAGACACGAGAGAAAACAAAGCGCATCATATAACGGAGTACACATTCCGTGTGTATATAATCATGATTCATTATCGCAGGAAACTCTTTCTATCCACGCCCTAACATGAGAATCTCTTACAATTTGGCTATTAATGAATCCTAGCTGATTAAGCGTATATACCCTATCTGACCTTGAGTACTTTTTTATGACTATCGAACAAGCATGTCTACATGTGCATATTACATTACCGCATCCAATATTAGAAAACCTTGTTTTTTCCATGAAGCAAAAGAGGTACACCTGGGGAAAAAGTTTCTTAAAAAACTGTTTCATGTGTGTTTCACACAGCGTAAATTGGGAAATATGTCGTGCCTACGTATCCTTTGTAATTTTAATTTCATAATAGCTCCTGAGCTCCTCCACTGTTCCCTTTGTGAAGTGAAGGAGAGGCAAGGCAAACCTCCCATCGCCAGTTACAAAAGACAATTTTTTTCACAGTCAGAGCTTACATAACTTGGCACTGGCAGAACCACGGGGCAGAACAAATATACGGCTGCCCTTTCTTTTGCGAAAAATAATTGCAAAAAAAGTATTGAGTAGAGATAGATTGCTTTAGGGGGAATACGATACGATAGGGATAAATGTGCATTCAAACTTCATAAAGTCGGTTTCGTTTTTGTAAAGGAAAGAAAAACATGCGTGCTAAGTGTTGTGGTGGATAATCAACATCGATAAACTCCCAAAGAACATGAAATGTGTATAAGAAGTGGAGCAACATTAATCCTGAGTATGTTTAAGGCTTCACATATAGAAGCTATAGTGGAGTATATAATGGCTTAAACAACCTTACAATGTTCACACACTGTGCACAAATATAACATAATAAATAATGAAAAGTTATCAAATTAATATTGCAGACCAGACTCCGCCCTTTATCTGTCAAACGACTAAGGAAATCAAAGTAAAGAGTCTGTTATGTCTGATGACTATAAATTAATAAATTCCACATCAACAAACTCTGGAGAGTGAATGCATTATCAGAAAAGTGAAGTGAAAGGCAGACATTCAGTTGAAATTGGTATGTGCTGTTCCCTGTTCGTATGAAAGCTTGTAATTATCATTTACTGCCGCTTGACTATTTGATTATTATGATTGTAATGGAGAAGCACCAACTTTTCATGCACTTTTAATCAAGTGCGATGAGAAGGAAAAGTATTTGGTGCCAAAATGTAGGCCATCATTCGTATAGAGCGGACTATTTCGCTGAAGATATTGATTCCCTTTCCTTCTTACCAGCTTTTCCATCTTATCGCTGGCAATCATATTATAAAGAGTTATACACACCTGCACATTACTCTTAATCAATTACGTTTACAATAGCTCAACTTGTACCACGTTTTATGTCCTCATTTCCTATTATCACTATCGCTGGCCTGCGTATAACATATGAAATTTCGCTATACAAACGGGGTAGATGATTGCAATGGCCACAACGAAGTTGTGTTCAGCGAGCTTTGTGTTATTTAGCATATAATCCTGCCCATATATTTGTATACCCAAGACCCAGACACATTTTTCTTCTACAAATACTTTTTATCTACTTAATTTGAATATTTCATGTCCACAAATTTGACCGTGCAGATTTGTTGAGGTTACATAAATTCATTTACCATCATTTAAGTACATTAGCTCAGATTTCACTCTCACACGAAGATGCTCAGTTAAAATCCAGTAAAACCACGAAAACCTCGGGAGCTCTTCATCGCATCAGTGAACTTAAATATGTACACATGATCCTCAAATTCCTGCTCCTCAAACACGACGACGACATACATAATACAATATTAAAGGTGTAACAAAGTAGAGAAGGACTTGATCATGAAAAGTGTGCCACTATACATCGCATTTTGTCGGATGTTCGTGAAAGTTCATTTCCTAACTGGATTCCGTACGAAGGGTGAAAGTGCCTTGTGGACATTTAGGAGCAGCGAGTATGTTTATTTGTTTGGACTACATTAGCACGTATATATTTATATAATAATATGTGCAATGCAATCGAGGATATATGTGTAAATGTGGAATCCAGCCAAGCCAGCGGCTCACTTTAGAGGTGAAATGTAGTACATACCATCATACCACTCCACTCGTCGTCTCAATGAAGAATGTGGAATGTGTGTTTGTGTGAGAGAGAGAGAGAAAGGGAGAGAAAGTTGAATGTAAAGTTAGACTGCTCTTCATGGGGCACTTCTCTGAGAGTGCAGTCTTACAGCTGTTGACATAACCCTTACTCCAAGCCTCTCTCTGTGTGTCCAGTTCCGAGTCGAGTTCGCTGAAAGCTTCATACCTGCACGTCGTAGCTCTGAGGTGAGCGGAAAAGGAACCTACTGACATCACTCTCGTGTAGTGAATGATGATGAGAGTGGAAGGGAATCCGAGAAATGGGAAATGGGAGATAAAGCTATAAGAAAAATGACATTGCATATAGCCACATAACCAACACTGTATAGACACGAAAGGCATGGTTGCTTTATAGTGTTGTATACGAAGTTCAAAAGATACATGTCGTATGTTGGCCCCACATGAACTAGAAACAAGGTGCAAGGTCTAAACTCTTGTATTCATATTTTTGAGTACTCAATTTTTTCTGCACCAAAAACATTGCCACAGGGAAGCCAGAGGACAAGAGAGCAATATTGAAATTTCATACAAAGAATATAGGCATACACAATGCTTCCACTCCACACACACACAAAAAATTGCTTTTCTCCATGCATTCATATTCCAAACAACCTTCCATTTACAGAGGAGACAAAACTGGCAACAATTTCTTTTTAAGCCCAGGAGCATATTTTTTCCGCGATGCGTAGTATTAAGCAGAGTTACTCGGTAAGTTTACGCTTGTTATTCAATAACCTGGATGTAATAATCCTGGGTAAAGAAATTTCTTTCTCCCCGTCGTTTGCCTGCGTATCAACGTTTTTTAGTATTCGGAAGTTATAGTCGAGAGAGAGAAAACATTTTTTTTTGTTCCTGTGACTTTCCCCGGCGACGACGACGGTATGCACACTACACTTAAAGTGACAGAGAATTCATGTCAGGAGTAAAAAGTTCGTCCCACATGAGCAGTTCACCTTTTGCTTATTTATGCACTGCTGCATTTACCATTTTTATGTCCGTTTGAAAATACTTGGGTCCTCGACAATGGAAGAGAATAATATCTTCTTCCCTCTATACTGTTTTTGTAAAAAAGCGGCTCGTTCTATCGCTGTCCCATTTTTGTAAGAACATGAATTTCTTCGCGGACAAGTGTCGTTTATCTTGTATTTTAATGCTTGCCCTATTGCACTTTCACTTGTTCTGAATAGAAACTGATTAGGAATAATAGATCTATCTCTGCATCTCTGTAAAATAGCGCGTTTTGACTAAAGCAATCTATTTATGTTATTCCATCAGAAAAAAGTGGAAACTTATGCCATTAAAATGCGGGGCACAAATCACTTTGAATAAATGTCGAGATCTATGGAAGCTCTAGTATATTTAATAAAAATAAAGTGTTTTCGTCATAACGGGAAAAATCATGGTTCTCGGATGTGTACTGCCCTTGTTTTACAAATTGCGCTTTGTTTTTGTCCACTGGGAGTACTGACTTGGGTTTCTCTTGCTGAACCTACACGTGTATACGTACTCTTGCTACGGACAAGTAAAAACAATTTAAATTGAGATCATCTGCAGAAATAAATTTCACATTTCTATCTGTTTCCAGTGACCTTTGAAACTTGAGTATGACGTCATATGAGAAGTAATGAAATAAACAATGATGACTGACTTAAATGTCAAGCTTATTTCAAGATGCTGGGCCGCCGCACACAACTCATCCGAATTTTAACAGTCTTGGTTAACCACAGGTGAATTGTCTTCAGCTCTTATCTAACTCAAGTATGTATAAATATGTTAGTCTCTCGTCTCGAGTTTTGAAATCACCAAAGATCCTTGCGTTGCACATTTCATCTGCATTAAAAATGTACAATACGCACTGGAAATTTGAAAAATAGCAAGCGAAGTGAAAGTGTTTTAAAAAGATGATGGTGAGACGTTGTTTCACTAAACGAACAACCAAATTATTCAACAGCTTTCCCTTTCTCACTCTCACTCTCTCAGCCGTCTCAGATACGAAGCAAAAAATAATTACTCGATTCTTCAGAACGCCCTACAATAATGCTAAATCGGTAAACGGTTTCTCCTTTCTATTCTATAGGTTAGCCCAACTAAAGTTGTTTTATGCTAAGCAGAATAATAAGAGTAAAGTGATTGAGTTTCTCTCTCTCTCTCTCTCTTCTGCCAAGTGTAAGTGTACTCAGACATGCATACGCAAGTTTTAATGGACAACACGAAGGGATCCACTCAGAGAAAAATGAGATAATATTTAGATTGACATAAAATTTTGTGAAACTATATGCAACTCTCGTATTCCTTCCTGCGAGGGGAAAAATAGAATCATGACGATCCATGATCCATCAGCAGACGAAGGAGAAAAAAGTAGGACAAGGCCCTTAAACAATTCTCGTAAGTGGCCCTATTTTTAAATATTAGATGAGCCCAGCATCCATATAACACTTTCTCCCGGAGTGAAAGTTAGATGAGGCTAGAACCGGAGATGACATACGAACAAGAGAGCATATATCCACGAACGAAAAAAGAGGAAGATTGGAGAGAGATGAGCAACAAAAGGATTGGATTGCGGGCCACTAAAAAAGTAGCTTTTGTGAGATATGGTAAAGGTGTATGTGTGTATACATTGGTTACATGATGCGTTTCCACTTTCACCTATTTTCTATTTTGGGATTTTTTTTGCTGGAATGAAGAAGTGAGCTCACAAAATGTAATGGCTCTTTTGCTTTCCTTTTTTCCCAAACCTTGGCGAAATATATAACTTACAACCCTTCGGGAAAAAATGACGATTCTTTTCCCTACAAAATAATGTTAGCCCTCTTTATTATTACACAGGATTGACTTCGTTACACATTCAAAAGAGCATATAGGAATCTATCTACACGATTGGCTCATGTCTGGATGCACAGGAGTTACAAAAAAAGGAGTATTTTTACCTGATCCTGTTTAAGTCTACATCGTGCGTATATTAGTTTGAACGAGTGAAACAAAAAACAATACACAAAAAAGCGTGCACTTTTCGCTCCATACTACCAGAGCTATAGCAGCTTTTGAAGTTTCGTGTAGGTTACCCAAGTCTGACAGGCCTGTCTTGTGAGAATGACAGATGCTTAAAAAGAATGGAGAGTTGAGTTTGTATGTGTATACACTCACACTCCTCTATTTTCTATTCATATTCAGAGCACCTTTATTTTCACGTTATGCTTTGCTGAGTTGAGTGATCCGTTATGACATGTTGGCATTTTCATACGGTGGCATATACGCTGTCATTCTTTGACTAACTTCAATTTTAATCTCCATACGTGTGAAAATTTTCAATCGAGTAAATAAGGTCTCCGTAACAAAAATTACGGATGTATGTCGACATGAATGCGGCAATGTGTCATCGAATGATTGAACACGTATCATTATTACGCTTTGGCAATTTTTTACGCACATGTGCCCTGCGTCATGTGTTGGATGTGACACTTTTCCTCGATTTCATGCACAACATACTAGGGCACGTTTTCATTGTCTTCATACTTGTGTTAACTGAACAGGCGATACAAAATACAGCAGTTTGAAAAAACTACTTAACCTTGCGCAATTCCAAGTATGAGTACGCTACTTTAGTGCACTTAAATTTGGCAATCCCTTCCTCGCAGAATTTGGATTTGGTCCTTGAGAATAAAAAAGTTGAGTTGATTCATGGAGGGATGTCGTCTAGAATAAAATATGTGTACAGCACAAAGCCCCTTTATCGATAGTCGATCTGCGCATTTCAAGGAACCTAATATATAAGTTGGGACGGTTTCTTTTTAAAATGGACATATAGCTGTATTGAAGGAAACCATTTTATTGAGCGGATATAAGGACAATAAAGCCGTCAGTTTGGACTTGGGTGGGATATCCATATATTGAGATTGACCCTATTGTGCCATTCACTTTTATGTATATATTGGTACTAAGTAAGTTTACCAATTCCTAATAATTATCGGAGGATACATTAAAATTGTAGTCTGTGCTGCTATAAATAAACTACACAAAGAAACTTTCAAATTCGAAAACAGCCTCTATCTCCATAATATCTGGACAATTTTAGAGCGGGACAATGGTAATGATTTCTATCTCTTCTTCTTCTTCTGTGCTGCTATTATTACCAACCCACACGCTACTCAAAGACAAAAGCTATTTTAATCAGAGTTTCACATTCATTCGTCACATAACATGTCGTTAACAAAAAAGACTCAACTTGCACAACACGCTATATACGCCAAAGTGTATTTTTTACTCCAATTTTCTCTGGAAAAGTAGGGAATAATGGATACTCATAGTCGTAATAGATTATGTTGAAAAGCTACTTAGCCTTGAGAAGATTGGCCGTAATACTCTAGTATTTATTTAAAATGAAACGAACCTTTATCAATAATGTATACAATGACCATTTTCTTTCTCCGTAGCCTATATTTATCCACCGAGTATTTTTAGGCTACTTCATTACGTTTACTTTGAAGTTGTTCTTAATGGCCACGGAGAGAGAAAGGTTCTTCGCTATTTTTAGAAACATAAAAATCCTCCTATTTTTTAGCCATTACCACATCGTCGTCCACTTCGCTATTCCTACATCTTGTGAGTGAACTCGTGAACTTTTCTGAGAAATAAGACGCATCGCCAATGCCCGAAATACTATATATCTGTATGGTTTGTTAATTAACGACCGCTGTGTGTGAGATAAGATAAATGTATGCTTTCACTCTGAAATGGAACAGCTCAATACACGACTTCCCTTTTTTCCCTAACCAATTTCCAAAGTTCTCATCCAATACCCCATGAACAACAACAACTCATTCTCATTTTAAAAGGGCAACGGGTTTCAGGAGTCGTTTTCCACGTTTATGAATTTTCTCCACTTTTATAAAAATAAACTGTAAATGGAACTTTTGTCAGATTCTAAGATCTGGGTAGAAAATATGCTCTAGAAAGTGAAATCAGCTTATTATTTCTCCTGGCACAAAAATTTATCTTTTCAACGCCCACTGACGTGCTGATACTGTAGTGCTTCCCGTGCATTGTTAATGTATGGAACATCAGAGAAAAATTATGACAGCATCTGCTGAAATGATCAAATGTTGTTTCCCATAAGAGGTTTAACAATTTTCTCATAATATATATTGTAAAAGATTTTTGGACAGATAAATATGTTAAAACTGGTCCATATCATTATTTATGTGATTGAAGATTACACAAGAAGAGTACTTATTGTCCTTCTGAATATGTCAAACTCTTCAAAAAAAACTCAGCAGCTGTCCGCTCCCATGAGCAAAATTTTAGGCTTAATTGTCCCTAATTCTCATGACGAGAATTTTCATCTCTTGTGTCCTGAGCCCATTTTCCAGTCTAAAAATAGGTTTCCACGTCTTTCCGTGTACACTTTGAAGTCTCGAATTAGAACTGATGACGCGATGACGCTCTTCACTGTTTCCAGTTTTCCACTTATTATTTGAATGACGTTACAAGTTACTAACTTGTAATATTATTGAGTTGTCTCCTCGTGGGATAAAGAAACGTCCACATGAATGCTTACACAAAAACTATATATATATAACCCGAGTACTATAGGATTACTGAATGTATATTTAGATGGAATTAGAAGCGGCATTACTATTACTACCACTGACTATAAATACTACCTTTAACTTGAAGTGACTAATCGGATTTCAAGACTAAAGGGTTTCCTCCCTCCTTTCTGTATACATACATTCCCTTTGAAATATACACATTTTTAGCAACATTATGTAACACTGTGAGCTTTCTAGTATCAACTCCATCTAGACATATGGTAGGTATACTTAATTGTCCAAAAGTGGCTCATGAAACTCTCCTAACAAACATAAGCTTCTGAATGAATCGAATTTATAAATATCCTCCACTTCCAATGTATATATAAATATTTTTCGTTGTATTCCTTCCCCAGGCATGGCGTTCCATGAATGAATTTTTTTTGCCATTCCATTGTTCTATATTCGCACTAATATACCGACGGCAAGCTTTCTACTCAAACGACCCAGATATCACCATACCTGATGGACTTATATGTAGCGTCGAAATGTATTTGCCTTGATATAATTAAATCATAGTTAACATATAATTGCATCACGGAAATCACATCTAAAATGTAATACGATTTCGTTGTACTCTCACACAATTATTATTTTCCTATCGTTGTATATGAATATGGATACGTGGAGAAATTGGACTCGGAATTGAGGGGATTGCAAATTTACAACAAATTAACTGCTTTTGATTTAGTGGTGAGGGTTGACTTATGTGGGCACGGGCATAACTTATAAGCCGAAAGAATGCTCAATCTTACCGGGAGCGTCTTCATTGCCAAAATAGAGGAATCCGAAAGATCCCACTCGATACTGGATGCCAACGACAATGACAGAGTTCTCCGCAGCGAGTACTTCGCCATTGTAAATATCGAGTGTTGCAGTGCCAGCCATGTAGCCTCCGCCATAGATCCAAATGAGTATGGGCATGTTTGGTTTCCTGGTTTTGGGAACCCACATATTGAGATACAAGCAGTCTTCCGACACGTTCGTGTTGGGATTCCACATCATTTCACCGGGAAAGTCTGGAAAGCTGACGAAACGCTCTTGGTAGCAGGTGTTTGGTTGGTTAACAGCGTAATACGTTCCATTCCAGGGTTCCAGTCGGATGGGTTTTTTGAATCGAAGCGGTCCCAGTGGAGGTTTCGCAAAGGGGACGCCAAGGTAAATATGAACCTCCTTTCCCATGACGTTCCTCTTGGTGCCATGAAGCATTCCAGTGGATGTTTGCACCTGGGTGGCGGAGTGCCGCTCTCGATGCACCCCATTCCTGTGGGGATCACCTGGATTCACATGCGGAACGTGGCGAGAATGGTTGGTTTTTATAAATGTCCCAGGATACTGCGGAGCGCTCTGCGCTAATGGTGGAGTCAACACAATCCCCACAACGATGGCGCATAGCACGAACGTTGTTACTCTCAGAGTTCCAGCCTCGACAAGAGCGCTCATATTTCTGCCTTGTAATCTACATTTCAAAAACAAAAAGCAAAAGAAAACGTCACGCTTGTGTTAATACCCACACACTATTATTATAAACGATGATAACATGGGAGTAGTAAGCGTTTATCTTCCAGTCACTAAACATGACAACTGGAAACACCAATTACCTTCATTTCAACTTATATGCTGCCTTGAACTCAAGGATGCTTTCATGCCTTCGTTCAAATTAGCTGATCCTTTAAGTAGCCTTGTTTTATCATTTTTTTTGGATATTTGCCTTCTTTCACAAGTGACAGCACGTGTGTGCATTAGTTCCTTTTGCAATCTATCTTCTGCTATCTTCCTCCGCACAACCCTTTCCAACCTGTCAAAATTGGACTTTTTTTTACGTGTAAAATGGTATTAGCACACTTCCCTTTGACATGATGATTGTTACCATTTCATACTTTCTCTCTCCATGCTCTATGCACTATATACGGAACAGGGGTGCGTCATCGTGGTGCATGCCTGTCATTCTTCATGAAATCATGAATAATTTTCTTCGCACCACACCTGACTGCTTGTTAGTCCAGGCATGCATGGTATCTAGTTCCATATTAAGGAAAGATATTTCATATGCACACATATACAAAAAATTCTATATCCGAATCCGAAGCATAAACCTCAACTATAATCCTAGATTTTTTATATGATTTATTTAGTAGATATGATAGCAAAATTCACAGCCGCTGCTGAAGGTACTTCCCAGTTCCCAGTTGCTTGCTTTGTATTGTTATAAGTATGATACCATATACATTCCAACGTAATAAATGTATGCTATATGAACGCAGTCGAGTTATTTTTATCCTAGTGATAATTTTATTGTTTACACGTCTCAATTCTCTGGTTCCCTTTCATCCGAAAACTTATGTGAAGCCCACATATGTTATAATAGAACATTCATTAGTACACTCATCATCATTCGTTGCGAATTCTCATGATATCTTTAATATGATTCTGTCCGAAACTGTCAAGTGATGAATTAATAAATGTCGACCTCGTAATGATGTGGACATCGGGGGGAAATGAAGGTGCCAGTCTCCACTGGAAAACATTGTGTTTATACTGAAAAATGTGATGAGCCTGTGACTGACTCAGCCAAAATATTGGTTTAATTCATACATACAGACCATATGTATATGTAAGCATTCGAATGTTACCTAAATTCCTATAGGTTTTTGCATTATGCACCGACACCGACAACACGTTCAGCAGGATCGGGTGTTGAGAAGATTACGATTTTACGACAGGAGAGAAAAAGTTATTGTGAAAGTATGATTGCAAATATATATGTGCTCATTCTTTTCACTGGCTTTTCACTCCCCGATTTCCACTCGAGCATATTCATCGAAAACAGACTTTAGTACTTGGCTCTTGTCATAAGTTGCCATTAAATTGTGAAGGGAGTGTATGACTGACTATAGGCCTCCTAGGCCACAACTCACCATGAAATAGAAGTTGATTGAGAGAGGACAGAAGAGGTACGCATTCGTATTCTTTTGTATAATGCACCTTTATGTTTTGAATGTGTATTTTTATGGCTTGTACAATATCGAAACTACTGCGACTATTGCTTCGTCGGCTGATGGGCATGAGAGTAGTGGAAAATGGAATTCACAATAGTAACACACATCGTGTCACCGTGTAAGCGTACACCTTGAAACCACTTCAACTCTTCGACTTTCGTGCAACGCAGCTATAAATTTTGATGATTTGATGGTTCAATAAGCCACACGAAATGAGAAGACGAAGAAAAAAAGCGACAGTTCAATTCATGAAGGCTTGAATTATTTCATTATGCATGCTGCTGTGTTGTATACGAATCTCTCTCTCTCTCCATAGAGGACAGCTACCAATGTTTATGAAATAAATAGAAAGTTTGGCTAGAACCAGGACATACAAAAAATAACGACCATACAAAAGTAGAAAAGTGACCGGGACTAAAAGTACGGAAATGGTGTGCCACTGAAAGTGTGTGATGTGTGGAGTGGAGAGAGAGAGAGTGGAAGCAAATCGCATGTCAAAATTGTCGATGCATCTCACAGTTACAATTCTCACACGTCACCTGCAGAAAAGCAGACTCAGAGAACGATCAAAAAAGGGAAATTATTGATGTGAAGCTCAAAACCCAATGAAAACCTTTCATCAGTGACTGTTTGCAGAATAGTTATTATCGCTTTCGCACACTCTGCCATTATTTCCTGAACATAAAGATAGGAAGTTCAGAAAAAAACAATAGGATTTGAAAGGAGGAGAGGGAAACTCACAGTCAGTAGATTAGTTAAGTAGTGTCTTTGCGTGTTGTTGGTCCATAAGGTTGAAACAATTATGGTTTAACAAAATAAATAAGCCATAAAGTGTGTCCAAAAGATGCACCAGTCAGTCGTATCACCCCCATTAGACTTGACGTCACACTAATAAAAGGCATCCCTACAAAAACTTAAGGCTTGACCTTAGCAGTAAAACGGGAAAATGGGAAATAATTATCATGCCCATCAAGTGTGCAATATAAGGTTCCATATTATTGTATAACAATTCGTTGAATACTGTCACTGTCTCCGAACTGACCTTTAGATGGCTAAATTGAGTTTTAAAAATTTGGGCACGAACACAAAATATTTTTACGTAACTTTCCAATTCCAGTCCTTTCACCACGTAATGAAATACATGTAACGCCATTTGATCTTATAAACTAGAATGGAGACGATAGTCTGGATTGGCTAGTCTACTCCAATCCAGTCTTATTTTGCTGCTACGAATGGCGGTAGTCGCAATGTCGGAAAAATGTTAGGAAAAAGTTGCCGCTCAAATTGAACACATTCCAATCAATAAATTATCAATTATTGATAATCCTTTTTATGCCTTCTACTTCCACCGTTTCCCCCGTCAGCTCTACTTCTCTATGTAATTATCCTTTCCTGAAACAAAAAAAAAAACAATCTTACACCTAACTTTTTATGGTGAAAGTATTTTTATACATCTTCAGTTATTAGTGTGGCAGAGGTACTAGTGGAGAGAGAAAAAATAGGAGGAAAAAAAGAGACAGGGGAGGAAGCTCATCGCGACTTTTTAGTATGGTCATAGAGTGACCTAAATGACCCAACTTTATTGCATTGACTCGTCAAGCGAATCCATCAGGCAATCAGTTTGCCATTACGCTACCATCAATGGGATATTTGGAGGTAGTTTAGTCTTAACCTACATATTTCCCCCCCTCTCTCTCTCTCTCCGTTGAATATGTACTTATACACATTAGGAGGATATTAGCGTGCCGAGGATGACATGGAGAGACCACACGTCCAACGTCATGCATGAATGTTGTTTTAGTTCTTCGACTTCACTTGTCCTCACGGTGCAAAGAGAGGAGACACAGACAGCAAAGTGGAGTCACGTCACATGCCCAAGGTTTCAGTTTCCTGCTTCTTGTCTACCTGCATTTTCGCTCCTTCTCTCACTTTCCCCAAATTTTCTTCTTTCACTCGCAGGTTGGAAATGTGAAAGTAGTAACTTGCACTACTTATGTCACAAAATCGTGCATATCTCCACAATGCCCGAAGAGAAAAAGCTACGTGTGTTGTGTATATATGTATCCATCTATTATGCACGTGGTCTTTTCTAGTCTCCTCGTCCCCGTCCCCATATACCACCTTCCAGCTACTAATGCACGGGCCAAGAGAATAAGCCAATTAAAGCACTGAGCAGATGAATTTTTTAAAAGATAATGCTCCGTACACGTTCTTTTTTTATACTTCCACAAAATGATTTCACTCACTCAGTTCAGGTCAATGCCAAACTACCAAAAGAGGTATATAAACCTTTCCCAAAAACGACCTCACCTAAATATATACACAAAATGTCGCTTTCCTTTCGAAAGGAAAGCATTGAAATCACAATGACAATTTGATGGCATTAAAAATTTGCCCACTTCTGGTGGCACTGGCAGGGAGAACCGGGCTCGAGAGATTTGGACGGGTATATGCACAAGAGCCAAATTGTCCCCAGACAAATGAACACACACACAAGATGGTGGCTGAGTAGCTTAATTTGATCTTTTCTTGGCACATTACGGACATGGTCTTGGGAAAGTGCAGTGGCTTTTTTTATATAAAAGATTATATTTGTTTCAATGCACTGTCCACAATCTGCTTAAGTATACCTGTGCGGGCTGACCACTAAATGCTCCTTTCCTTTTTAATGTATTTTTCCTCAATCTGAATTAGCCTTGGTGCCCCTCTGGTCACACCACCACTCACGAATTCTAGTTGACATATTGGGAAATGGAGAAAGCAAGTGGATAGGGGGGCAAGTGAAAAGGATACAAATGGAGCTTCCTCTGAGATGAGAATAGAAATGTGCAAAAATAAATCAGATAAAATAACACGAGCGACCTTTACTCGGTCGGTCCCATCCCAAGCTGGAAAGGGAAACGGAATAATAATGCTTTTTATCAGTTTAGATTTGCCAACGAGCGTTAAACGCGTTTGCCCTTCTTGGCTCAGCTGGGTTTACTTTGCGTAAAATGCCTCTCCTCCACTTTGCTATAAGCCCCATTAAAATGATGTAGATTGGAGGAGACACGATGCTTGTGTGCGGTCGTAAGTGTGCTGGTGGTGTGCATGTGCCGCTTTTGTCAGGACAATCGGGCACGTTCCATTCTTTTTATGGAGTACCTCTCATAGGAATCATTAGACAAGGTTGAGTGCCCGTGTGTGTACTCTACTCTATGTACACCTACACCAGCATATGTGTGTGTGGCTCGGTATTTGTGTCAAAAGATGGCTAACAACAAGAGAACACGCAATGAATTACATGAATGCAATAGCGTATATCTTTGAAGGAGAAAAAACTGGTGAAATTTTTGCAAGTATTTTTTTCCTTTGCCGCTTTCTCTCTTGTGCTCAATTGTAATAGACAGTTGTTGCCTTACAGGAACGAACCTCAAAGTCATTTAATTTGGCAAATCCGACATAATCCGAAACAGAAGGCTAAAGATTGAAGAGTACCTTACATACCTGAAACTTTCTCCGTGCCGAAGGGTGAAAGTTGAGAGAATTGTAAGAATCTCATCACCATAAAAATAATATGCCAACTTTGTTTCAAGTACCTTATTATGCACATCATCATTTTTGAATGCTACATGGTCCCCTGCTATTGTTAGAGGGGAATGCGTAGAGGAGAAAAAAACTTGTGTTCTAAACCTGTTTCATGAAGTTAACAAAGTACTCTTGTCTTTTGGCAAAAAAAAGTTTTTTCAAACAGGGGGAGAGAAAGAAGGTAAGAGTTTTGGGATCGACCTTGATTGAAGTACATATTTCTCCTCTCGCCGGTTTTTATGAAAGATTTAATGAAACTATTTCCGTTGAATAAAATTTTATGGAGTTTAGGAATGTTTCGGAGAGCTCGTCATTTTTCCCACCTAATGAGGCATCGTATAACGAAAAATCTTATTAAAGCAAAATTTTGTTTTTCTTCAACTGTGCGACAACATACATTATCCAACTTATATCATGTCATTTAATGTCATACTGAGTGAGTTTGTGTTGTTTGCATTGGTGTGTAGGACATGATGTTGTATTACGTAAGTTGTGTTTTCGTAGGGAAACTTTAGAGAAAAAAAAGTTTATTGCGAAGTTGGCTAGCCGCTTTGAAAACGTTTTTTCTTCAACTATTGATTTTATGTTGAAGCCTTGTTCTAAAAGTTTAGTCATGTCAAGTTGTAGTTCAGAACGTACAAGAAGAATGTAAGGTGTTGGTGTACATGTTCCGGAGAGGAAGAACGTTTGGAAAATTTTAAAATAACACCTTTCCACACATGCGAAAATTGGCAATATTTTAAAGTCTACCACAAAGACATGTCATCACATCCACAATCCACACATCTGTACAAGAGAAAGAACAAGTTATCGAGAGAGAGAAAGAGAGAGAATTGTGAGAGGTATATTGTACATGGTTATAAAACCAATTTCAATTCTCCTCTCCCTCCTTTTCTCTCTCAAGAATATAGGCAAAGTTCAAGAAACGAACTACACTTTTCCAGTTTACATACCTGCGTACCTTCCGCCATTACTTTTAAGAGCAAGGGAATTGAAACACTCGTGCTCAGAGCCACTTGAGCACAAAAGAGCCTTTTCCCTTAGTTTTCCGTATTGGTTCTCTCTCTGTCTCTCGTCTATCGCCCTAGTTGGAACTGCTTAAGGTATACGTTAAATCCTCTGCAAGTCAGGATGTACTCGTGTAGCTCATGGCCGAACCGAAAACTAACGTTCTAGTAATGTAATTACGTTGAGCCGAGCGTCGGATTCACTAATCTCTTGAATTTTGAAGTCGTTAACGAGGACTTCAAAACATTATGCTTTTCATCGTCGTGATCTTTCGTGTCTGTGGTGAAGACAGACAGACGAACAATGTCTTCCTGTGAAGGCAGACGGGCTATACTTAATAGTGATTTTGTATAATGTGTTATGCGCATCAAAGATATTCTTCTGTTATGAGTACCTGTACTACAAGTACAATGTATGTATTTATGTATTATCTTCTTTTTCCCGAAAAAAATGTTGATGTAAATACTTGTATATTTGGGGATACGTTGTAGTATAGACATAGGTGGTTATATTACTTGTTTTCAGGTGAAATGTATCGTGGTGCTCACACGCTGTGCTCCACTAACAAAGAATAGGAAAAGTTACACTTTTTTCTCGAGCCAAAATGAAGGTTATAAGCCGTTTTCCATTATTGCAAAACATTAAACGGGAAAAACGTGAAGGGGTTTCTGCGAAAGCAACCTGTAATCCTCACTACGACTTCCACTACAACTGCGTTTTTTTCTTTCTTTCTCTCTCTCTACACTGGTTCATTATACTTGTATAAAAAACGAACAACTTCCCGGGTTTTCGTTACACTCTCTCGCTTTCACTCAGCGATGCAAACAATGTAATAAGAAGAAAAAGATGGGGTATATATAAACATAAACATGTACAGGCATATAGTATATAGGAAATAGCAGACGACGAGAGCGACTACAAAAACTCACGTCACTGCTTTACTATCACTTTTACTACGACTACTTCTCTCTCTACTACTTGTAGCTAATACCTGCTGGGAATTCCGATGTGTTGTGTAGTAGTATTGTCAAGTTGGAAGGGCGAGTAAAGGAGTGAAACAGCTGAAGGAAGAGAGAGAGAAAGTGGCAGTGTTTTGTTGGAATAGTAAGTAGGACTTGAAAATGGCTCTTTTAGTATTAGACGCGACTTCCACTTTCCACCTTGGGATTTTTTCCTTCTACTTTTTCAGGACCATAGGACATTGCTCGGCTTACGGAGAGAGGAAACTTAGACACAGTAGTACAAGTGGAAGATTACACAAGAAAAAAAACCATGTGAAGTTTGTCGCTGTCCCTGCCGGGGAGAAGAAAAAACGAGGAGATAGTGTGCATTTAGGAGAGAAGAAGAAGAAAATTGTGCGTTTAATGTCAGATTTTGGTGCTTTGTCCACCAGGTTTAATGTAACCTTGAACTAACCGAAGGTTATATAAAATGCTCCTTTTGTGTATCTACTAAAAACTTGATGCATCATACACTTGCAGCAAAAGCAGCAATTGAAAAGGTTAACTCAATAACGGGTCGTGGTTGGATTGGAGCAAGTTGGAAAGAGGATATAGCTTAGATAAGACCTTTTACTTTGGTTCATTGATTTAGCAAAAAAGAGGAAAAAAGCTGAAATGAAAAGGACTTCTTTTAATATTGATGAATTTTTGAAGACCAACTCATCCTGCTGTTTTTTTTTTCATTTCCTCTTAATCCTCCGATTTTTTCTTTAGTAAGTAATCTATGAGAGAAAGGTAAAAAAAAGAAAGAAAGTTGGTGGAAGTAGCATAGGTGGCTTCATACACGGCGAACTTCATTTCATGGGTTTCATCTAATCATGTTGATGCGTGCTAGTACATGAAAGGCTACATTATTTTGCTCCCATTTTTGCCCTAGGCTTCTTTCAGGGAAGGTCTACTATTTGAGTGTGTGAATGTAGAGAAAGCCCATTTGTAGAGGAAAGTTTACAAACATAGAAATACTTCCTAATATATATTTGTACAGCAAACCAACCAACGTCCCAAAATCTAGAGTTGATAACAGCTACAGCCATACAGCACGAGTTCATATCAGGAGGTGCCTATCTGGCTCATATCTTCTTCCACAATTCTGTTTCTCTTTCTGACAATTTCTTACGTTTTACGTGATTTTCCACAACCTTGGCTGCTATACATGCTTCTCAAGTCTACCTACAATCATAATCCTTTCATATGCGACTGCGAACACTAACCTATTTTACAAGTGTGCGTGTTTTCAAACGTGGCACAACTCTTCTCGCAAGTTTATAGTTGGTTGTTTTTGCAACTAGACGAAATGTTTATATTTTATTTTCCTTATTTCAGCGGGATCATTTTTCATAAGCACTTCAGACACGAAGAATATAAAATACACGAGTGGTCCATGAAATAGGTTTTACGACAGAATGTCTATAATTTCGAAGGAGAAAAGTTTCTCTCTCTATACCTTTTCTAATTAAGTGTAATAATAAGTAATCAGGTTCTTCTTTCAATAAATACATTTACTAATACTATGTGAGCGTGTGCATGTAGTATATAAGAACATAAAGACGATGAAGATAAAGAACTAGATGAGTTTTGTTTCTCCACTCTTATCTCTTTACGATTATGGTTATCGCAATACAACCCGCTTTCTTCTCGCAGGATATACAGGTTTTTGTTGCGTTCGGTTTTTGATGATGAGTACAGCCTTAGCCGAGACTCTTGGTCTGGTTTTGGTGTTACTTTACGTTTGGTATCTCAAATATCTTTCTGGTGAAACCGTGTGTGGCTGCATCCTTTCCTTTCCCCTCCACTTTTGTCCGCCGTAAGAGTTTTCAACGAAAATCTTTACAATCTTGCTCCACTCCACAGGTAAAGCGTTGCTTTACTCAAGCTCTCGATTTTTTACCTGGCTGGAGATTTTCATATATCCTCGTGACATAATATACGTACATATATAGAGACTGTGTGTAAGTATTACTTGAGAGAGAGACGAGAGTAATTTGAAATGTGAAACAAACTACGAAGACGAAAGGGAAAAACAACGGAAATCAAATCTCATCTTTCCTCCGCTTCGTATAAACATATTGCACTTACTTGAAGACTTCTGAAGACCGAACATGAACTTGAGTTGAGGACATGTATGTATGTATGTATATGCATATGATGTAAATATACAAGAGGTCTAGTGGTTTTTTGGTGTAAGTGTGTACAATCATACAAAGTAGTCCTACGAGAGGAGTCCCTTTCTAATTTCCCTTTTTCCTGGATCAATGTATGCACAACGAAGAAAGGAGCTCACATTTTGCCCTCTGATAATATTGGCATCATTGCTGTGTTGCTTTCACTTTTTTTATCCTACCTTATGCCTTCCACTCGAATGAATATATATGTTATGGAGAAAGCACTAAGGAATTAGTTGAGCTCACTTTATTCATGAGTTTTCCCGTACGACACCACATGGTAACATTCATATGGGAAAATGAAGTCAAAAAGTAATTTAGGTAAGTATATGTAATGTAAAGGGGAGTCATAAAAGCTTACATATACGAGGCCATTATATTATCGCGGTTGGTGTTTTCATTTCACGGCGAAGGAAGCCTTGCGGAGCAGCCTACCTTGTGTACATTTCAACTCTCTCGGTCTCCTTACGGAGATGATGTGATGCTGTGTTTTATCTGACGATAATCGTTACCCTGAGTATACATGCACAAACACATGCAATACAATCCAAACAATTTGGAAAATATAAGAGTGTGTTTTTTTGTCTTCGATCGAGTTGTGAACAACAAACTTGCCAAGTTTAAGTATAAAATCCTTACAATGCCCGTATACCGATATCAACTGTGCAAAAACTTGCGTAATAATTACACTTATCTCGTTCATGTCTGTAGGAGCAAAGGAGTACCTTTGGGAGTACAAGAAAATAACATGATTGATGGAATCTTGTGGCAGGGTTGCGATTGCTTCTCTTTTCTCTCACTCTCTACTAAATTTATTTTTTTTGCACACCTTTCCATCCTGCTTCCTCTCCTCAATATCATTTTGTTTGAGAGCAGAGGCAGCCGTGCAACGATCTTTCTCTCCGTGGTTCTATACAATTTGCTCCTGTTCCATGTGTAATATTGCAAACTGATCTTGATCTGGAGCTTGTCAGGCGGTATCAATCTGAGCATTTCTTGTAACAAAATAGCAAAACCAAAAAAATGTACCTAAACAAAACTTGTGTTCTGTGTATTGATACAGTGTATGGATCGTTAACAAAAAACATCTTCTCCTAGAATGAACATACGTATAAGTTTAATGAGTTCGTGGGAACTTCCCCTTCTCTCTCGCTGCTAAAGGGTAAGTCTAGAATATTTTTCCTGCCGGTTGGACTCGTAGCTTCCTCACCATGTCCCCCTATTATATTGCATTATGTTTGCTTTGCACTAGAGCCTTGAAAAGATCCTAGACTGTTCGCACCTCTCTGCCTGCCTTTACCCTGTATTGTTTCATTCTATCGTATCTGGCAAAAGGGCTTTCACTACACAAGACAATATATATGGTTTTTATGCGTTGTAGACTCTTTGTGGCGGTAATTAGTAGAAAAAAATGGGCTGTGATTAAATCATGTTCATTCCACCGTGAGTCCATAGTGTGATTGTTGTGGTGCCGAGTGTGTAATGTAGCTAAAGGTATTATGTTCCTTTTTTCACACTCTACTTGTAATTCATGAGGTGAACTGTGAGAGTGAGAGTAGCGTAGTGTACAATGTATTCTCATTATACTCTGGCACAATGATAGTTATATTTGTGCGTTAACAGCAGATTTCTCTCCCTCTCTCTCTTCTTTTGAGTTCGGGATGTTTTATATGAATTCAAAAGGATAAAATATTTCAGGTTCGTTTCCCCCATGTATAGGAAACGTAATTCATTTTCTTTATTTTCCACATGAAAGTCAGTAGCATGTATCAGTTAAAAAGGAAATCTACTTCTATGCTCAATTTATTATTCAGAAAAAAATTTGTAACTCTAAGCACGCCCACAATACAATAACGACTGTTACGTGATATGTTAAATGTACATTTTCTCTCTTCCTCTCTCTCTCCCTTTCCCCAGATCTCATTTACATTCCGGGAATAACTTTCTCTCAGAAGGAACGAGAGAAAACAAGTGCCGACGGCGGTGGTGATTTTTATCATGAAACAAGGCGTGTACGCGTACATTATATCCCCCTCGTATTTCTATTTTCCAGCGGGATACGCTTGAATGCAAGTGTCATCATGCTATCTCCCTGTTAATACTACATGAGCCTGGAAAATCAAATCACCTGACAGACTACGACTCGTGTCGTGGACGATTTTCAGAAGAAGAAGCGTGTATGTATGCCGCTCTCGACGAGGAGAAACATGATTTTTTGTCATGCCGTGCTTCTTACAAAATGAACCGAATAGCATGTTATGTAACGTGTTTACAAGGAAGCTTACATAATTCCATTCGTATAGATAGCCATTTCACATTTTAAGTAAAAAAATTATAACTTCGGATTCGGCTTTTGTAAACTTTTGCAAGTATGAAATAGGGAAAAATATATATTCATCTTCTTACCTTTCTCCTTTAGTTGATTTATTTGCAATGAGGATTATACTGTCAAAGTTCAAGTAGCATTGAATTCAAAAGGGAAGAGTCACAGCGAGAAAGAAATTCACTCACAGGATGTTTTAAGATCACGTTCTCTCTCCTTTACGAGCAATGTCTTATTTTATATTCTGTCACAGTTAAGTTTTACAGCTTCAAGCACACGACGATGTATGTATACTCTAGCGGTGAACCAAAATACACACCAGTCCACCGGTTATGTTTGTCTCTCTCGTCTTGTTGTGTTATATTATCTCGCGAAAAAAGTTTGTTTTATTTTTCAATTTCTTGTTTGACTACTTTTCCATCCAAAGTCTCAGGACAAAGGGAAGTATATTAGGGAAAACCTATACCTGAGACCAGACCAGACCAATGAGATGAGAAAACACACCAAGAATCCTTTTATGCGTACACTCTTCTTTATGGAATCAGTTGAAACGAAGCGAGCATTTCATCAGATGTGTGTGTGTGTGTTGTGTCGTGCGTTAGAAGAAGAGCGGCGAGTTGACGAACTCACGAGTTCTTTTATCTTCTCCCAAAATGAAAAACTAGGAGAAGAGGAGGATATATATATCTCAGAGAGTTCTATTTGTAAAAGAATATGTATTCTAGTGAAATATTTTTTGTATGCTTGTGTCAAATTTACTTCAGCGTGTTCCTTTTGAAACAAAAAAGGGAAAAAAGATTTTATTCATCAACAACTGTCCTCAGAGTCATTACTCCAAGGAAAAACAGACAGTTTCTCATGATTGTCTTCCCCTCTATTTTTTTCTTCTTCTATCCCTCTCTCTCTCCCTAGATTCCCTTTTGCATATATTGGGATTTCTGTTCTTTTTTGCTTTTTCCTCTCTCTCTCTCTTCCCTCAGAAAAAAAGTGAGCAAGGCTTCTTTGATATATTGCAGAAGGGGAAAGAGAGAAAGCAGTTTAAATTGACAACTTGCTTTCTCCTCAGAAGAAGAAGGAGAAAAAATATAAAGTATGATTGTGTTCCGCCGTGCTAGCTGGGGAGAGTAGATGAGAGCAGCGACAGAGACATCAACAAAGATAAAGTGAGAGAGTGAATGTGTGAGAGAAAAGAGTGAAAGTGAGAGAGTGAGAGAGCGCGTTATATGTTATGTGTGTTTTTTTTGGAACAACGGTCAATCTGTGGCCCCGTTTCGGTTTCCTTCTTTCCTTTGTCCACCACTCTTTTAGCTTCTTTCTCTCTCTTTCTTCCTTTCTGCAATTCCTGATGCTATTTTTTTACTTTTCTCGGGCGTTTGTTGAAATAAGGTTTGATGATGCTAAGTGTTACGAGTTCCGAAGGTATGGCCCTTGTTTTTATGATGTTTTTTCGTTCTTTCTCTCTCTCGCTTTTAGTTTTGATGTTTAAATATTTTGTTGTGGACTTTACTTCCTTTTTGATGATATGTACGACGTTTTCTTTTGAGTTAATAATACTCTCGTAGTGTTTGTCTTTTTGTTTAGTGAACTTCACCTGGAAAATTTTGTTGGCAAAAAAATTCTCAGTATTGTTTTAAATCGGTGACAAATTTTTGCTACATAAATAGGAATTGTTTAAATACAGCAAGTTCTCAGCAAGTGGAACGATGTTATTTATTGGTTCTGTATTTTTGGAAGGAGAAGAAAAAATCCTTGAAGGACTTTTTGTGTGTAGAATTCTGTGAAATACTGTCGTTCTCTTGCGGTTTTCAACAGTGGATATACAAATGAAGAGAGATGCGTCTCGGAGCGGAGCAGTTGGCTGACTGGTTGGGCTAGACTCGGTGGGATTCCTACTTTATGCTGAAGAATCCTTTGCTTCCCCTTTTCGCTTGTCTGAGCTCTTCTTTCCTTTTGCTCCGTTTTCTTTTCCCCGTTTCCAGTCGCCTTGTGTTTTTTTGTTGGGGGAACTGGGAATGGGCTCAAGCTATATAGTGTTTTCTCTCTCAGGTAAGCTGGGATATACATATAGCCGTGTAGTGTTACCTTACCTGTTCTGTGTGCATTCTCTCTGCTTTCTCTCTACGACTGACTGAATATACGCTTTTATGTATGTATGAACTAGAATTGGACAATTACATTCTGTAGGCCATATAGGAATTCAAAACTGTGTACATTCTCAATTTTTCACTTTATTTTCCATGTAGCTTGCTAAATATTTATAAGTGAGACTCGCCAAGGTCGAGCAGTTTCGATTAAATGTCAATAAAAATTACATATTAAGAGGTGAACACACATCACAACCATCAGTTACATGCCTTGTATTATGTAGAAAGGTAATAATGGGGAAAATTTCAGGCTTCCAAAGGACTGCCTGCCTAGTGCCTATTCGTCTCCTCTTTCTCTTTCTCTCTCTTCCATGTACATTTTGAAATGCATGACTGCCTATATGTATATCGTAGGTAATTATGTGTGTGTGGATAGATAGATATGAATGGAATCACAAGTTGGAAATTGACGGGTGGAAATTATTTAAAGCGTGACATTTTGGCTTCCACAAGCATATATGTTTATGTATATATAAATTTTCCTATAATTTTTAGGCAATTCGAACGCATTTTGTTCGCATACACATACATACATTCCATTCCATAGGCTTTTATCCTCAAGTGTGGGATACGGAGTGCGGGAACGGGAACGAGAACAGAGGCTGCGAATTATCAGGAAGATAGCTCATGTTATGCTCTCTTCTCTCTCTCTCGCCATATTAACGAGAAAACCGATGAACGCTCCTCGAGAGAATCATTGTCTGGCTCTTTCATGCACGAAAGTAGGTGTCTGCTGACAATACGGTGTGCATTACCTTAAACTACATTACACACATTCTCGCCGCTTTTTGTGGCAATACGTCGTTTCCTCTAAAATGCTAATAACAGGTGATTCCAAAACCTTTTCTATCGTATAAAATAAAGTTGAGAAAATGGGAAGAAAAAATGCTGAGGTGGCATACACCTTACTATATACCTTATTATGGATATATGGTGCTATTATATATAAATACAATGTGGAACTTTTTTGTCATTTTATGAGTCGCCTCGTCCTTATTCTTTTGTAAAAAAATTCTTTCCAATTGTGTGAGTTGGACATTCATTCCGCCTTCATTATGGGTTGTAGCTCTGCTGAGTTTTACGTGAAATGTAAGATGAGAGTGAGAGAAGTTGTAGAACGTATCTTTTTTCCATAAGACACATTCAAGCATACAGAACAGAAAATGTTTTTGGAATGCTAGAGTTCCCTCTTGCATTGTGGGAAATATGTTGTGTGTGTGTGGAAGGGAGAAGATCAGACAGTGAGAAAACGTGCCTCCTTCAGTACTTCAAAGAAGTCGTGCCGTCATGTATTTATGCGAAATGTGTGCATGCATTCTCTATGCTCCGGCTCTCGCCTGAATAAGGTACGCGTGTAATTCTGCTAACATCGTTACAAATACTTACGTCTTTTTTCCCTTCCATCTAGCCACTAACAGATTCTTGTGGGGTTTAGAAGAATAAGAGAAAGTGGAAATATATATATACCCTCGCTGAGTGTATGTTATATAGAGGGGGCTTCGCTTTTCTTTGGTGCATAATCTCAGTAGAGAATTCACAAGATTTTCCCTTTTAATGAGATTTATGGCCACCACTTTGCTTTCCACTGGCAGCCAAAAGAGGAATACAGATGAGTGGGGAATTAGCAAGTTGGGATCGTAATTGGAATGGATTTTATTGCACCAGTCCCAATTTTTCTTATACATTATGTACACACGAAGAAGCAACGAAATGGTGTACAACCGAACTAGAACAGACTACTACTAGACACACGTGTCTGTCTGTAGGTTTTGTATTCCTTTTTTCTCTCTTGGTGGGCACGTTGGAACACACTTGTACCTACCACAAATGACAGTGGGTAAAGGGTCCCTGGAGACGGTATACACTTTTCTCGTGCAACATTCTAGACCTGTTTCAGGTGAGTGAGGTGCGAAGTGGTAGAAAGTATGAAAACTCTGTGCGAAGGGGACGGGGACGCGGTTGTTTTCAAGTACTTGTCTGATTTTATGAGAATATTTGCTTCATGCATTAAGATTAAGATTGGGATTGGCTTTGGAGTGGACTTGAACCTGAGAAATGGGCTGCGAAATCAAAATAATTTCATTTCATTGACGCTTTGTACACACTCAAATCCTATCCGCCAACAACCTATCAGACTCAATACTTTCAATAATCATAAAAATAATTTAATGGGAGTTGCACTAATGCTAAATATGCTAATCGGAGTACTAAATATTTGTACGTTAGTAAGAGGTTGTATTGACTAGAATTCACATTGGCGATACATAATCAATTCTGACATCAACAGATAGTTTAAGAAGACTTCCTTGTATGTACTATGGTACTCCAAATTTCTAGACATTCATGAGCCATTTCATTATTTTATGCCGAAGGTGAACTTTTAGAAAATGGTCTCCCTTTTCTATGTCATTCTCCATTTCTTTTAAATGACACTTTGTTACCGTTTCCTACCTGTTCTCAGCGACCGTGACATTTACCATCTCGACCAGGAATTTTCGCTTCGCAACTGTAGAAAATTGACATTCAACTGACATGTTACCTCTAAGGTGTTGTGCAATTACACCCCCGGAAGGGTAATAATTTCTACTTGAAATGTAATGGTTAAACATGTCGAATCAATGATTACAATTTGACTTTCGTAGCTTGCGTTAGGCCATACGAAGGGCCTAACGCAGAACGCACGGCCTACGAAGGGTTAATTGGTTACATTATGTGTTCCACTACATACCTGAACTAATATTACGATAGTCGAATTCTCCTTAACTCGTCCAGACGGTGTCTAACTAAATGTGTTCATTTATTAAGTCTGCTGACTTCTGACTCTGAAGTCAAAATCTGACTAAAAATATATAAAAGTACAGTAAATATCTGAGTATGTATATTTGTGTCTGGTCCTGGTCTATCCAAAATTTACGTTGAAATTAAGTAGCTAGTCTGAAAGCTCATTAATTGTGGAGAAAGTTGGGATTGCTTTCACTTTCCTGTAGTAAATACATAATCGAGGTAAATCTTTTAGGAATTTTGCCTTCACAAATCGTAATTTTGACATACTTTATAATTTAATATTTATTCATTGAGGTGTGCAATGAAGAAGGGGTTTCTGTCGAAATCATAACTAAAATAGCGCTGCTTCTGAAACCATACGATTTGGGCAGTATGCGACTTTGTGGAGGTTTTATCCATGTATAAAAATTTGCCGAAATTGTAAGCGACGAAGGCGTCCATTTGTCCAGTAAGTTGAACATATGCATTGATACAGTTGACGGTGAACTGCAATTTATGACTTTCGTGACAAGTATAATTGAATGTTGAGTGAACTCCTTACATTCAGCTCAGCTTATCTATCTCACGGCATGAAATGTTGGGAACGAACGAAAGCGTGAATTTTGCATGATAATTACGATCGTGAACTCCTGTCTATCATTACCTTTTTATGCCGATAAAAATCTAATGAAGATCCAATTATACTTCAGGATAAAAGCAAAAATTCGAAGCTTTGTATTGATAAAAAATAGTCCTTGAAATAATAATTGTCGCCATCCTGTGTTACCCTTTGCTGGCATCTCGAGGTACGGTCTCATTAAAAATGTTTTGCTTTTATGTAGGTTAGTTCTTCTTCCTGCAAGCACAATTATAGATCGGTTTATAGTAGAATGAATCCTATAGATTTATCGAGAACCGATGGGTAATAGCTTCAATGAATTCGGGGTAACATGAAAACTACACAATTCGAATTTAATAGGAAATTTCCGGCTCATAATTTGAGAATGTAGAGAAAGTGTGTGTGAATTGAGCGAGCTAACTAGATTTTTAGGCATTATGTGCACTCTCACAACCTTGTCAAGTTGTCAGACCTTTGAACCTTGGAGAATGCATGCACACAACACTCGACACTCGCACTTGACGACAAACACGCCAAGGTTTGTTTAGACTAGGCTGGAATCGCTTCGTACTTTTCTCTCTATCGCTCTAATGACTCGGCACGTCAGATCGATGATCGTTATCATTTTCAAAATATGCTGTGGAAAGCACAGGTAGAATAATTATTGAGGAAAAACGGAAAACCCTTTGCCGATCGCAATACTACTGCTGTGTTGATTCCCAGTCTGTATAAAAGATAGTTGTAGTCTAAATGTTGTCACGAGGAGCGTTGCGAGAATGCATAACAATATTGGAATTAATTCCGTCTGCCTGTATTCAATATGCATACAACACTGATAATTATACACTATGTCCCGAAGGCCGACTTGGATTTCCCAATCCATAATGTAAAATTAAACCATACAAAATGCCATATTGAATATTACGGAGCATACGCAATCAGCCCAGTGTTTCACTACAGCCAGCCTTTAGACTCACAGTCGCTGCGTTGTAAGGGTAGTTCCGTTGAACACAAATTCCATACGACTTTACTGATTTGGCGATTCTAAGCTGAAGAAATGTAACAATACAAGTGAGAGTGAGAGAAAGAAAATAACACGTTTCGAAAACAGATCAGGTTGATTGGTACTATAAGACATTTCGATTGCTCCATCGCTGATCGTTAGTTTGTCTATCGAAGAAATTAATATTCAAATAATGATACTGCGTCCCGTATTCAGAATTCATGCATTTTATTTTGTCTGGCTCCCCCAGAACAGGTACAAACATACATGCTCAACAAATTTTTCAATCTATTTCTTCAGAGGCGAACATAACGAAATCATGCAAAAACTGCTCACTATATTACACATCAAACTATTACCTAAAATGAATTTTTTTTACTACAACGCTTCATTTACAGTGGAAAGGTCAAACCATTGGAAAAGAAAATCTTGTCTTTAAAATTTATATCTACTTATATACTCTGGAGTTGAAGAGGTGACCTTTGGGCACCTTTATGGAAATGCATTTCATTCGGTCCACTATTCAACCTTTGAAAGTTTCTCCAATTTTAAGCTGTTATTAAAACATTCATACTACTTTTATGTACACTAAAGTCGTCCAATATACTTTTCATTGGAAAGTTTTAAGCTCGCGGTGAAATTGTGAGATTTAGAGTTCGCCAAAAGTACATTTAGTACTCAGATATCGGTTGTCATCCGATATCTGAGGAATGTTCTGGGTTTATAGTTGAATTGCCTTTGGCATTCGAAAACCTTAGCTTGCCTCAGTTCATCATCATCCATATGACCTTTGTAGGTTGGGCAAATGGAGTGATTGATCAGTGTTGCAATTGTATATGCCTTTTTGTCCCATTTCCTCTCCTTTTCTGGAAAGTCCAGGAAAAGCTATATGAAATGTATGGTTCTAGCAATCAGGAAAAATGCTTGTCGGCTCAAGTATTAAATTAACAGAACAAGCCAGGTACATGACTATATGTGCCTATATGTACTACATACACAAAAATGTGTTATGCATACATAAACGTTATTGAATATTTCATTGCACACTGCTGCATGAACATATGCATGATGAAACGTTTCAGAAACAAAGTTACACAATCGAACAATTTTTCCCCCGACACGACTTGTTCTATAACATTGATAAAATAACGTTGAATGTACAATATAGCCCTCATTGAATTTACAAGTGAACTTGAACAACCTATTTACCATGTAAATGTCCTCTGCTCTCCATCCTACGATCCACATCTAACTGCTTTTGCGGCAAAACTCTTGTATTCTATTTTTAAATATGTTTTTTTTACAATTTTACTTGCATATTACAGCAATTCAAAAGAGAGCTGTTACACGAATATATAGAGAAAAACATCGCAATATATTATTATGGTTTCCACTTTTGTTAGTCTAGCATTATATGCAGGGATTTTTTTGTTTTCTTTCTCGCTCTCCATTTGCTTTTCCCATATTTTACGATGTCATACACACATTTCCTAAACTTATACATAATAACATTGTATATTCGTATTTCATTTGATGTCTCCCCTGTGAAGTATTTTTCTTCAAAGTTATGACTATCCATGGGCTCCGTTCGTGTGCTCATCAGTTTTTTTCTTTCTCTCTCCTTCTCCCTTTATGTAGAGACCGGTCACACTGATAGCATATATAACATTTAGCATTCACACCGAATATTTCCCTTCAAAACTTGGTATCAGGGAAAAGGGATATGAACATAGATAGTAGCATTTTCCTGAAGGTGGTACATATAGTAGTGGTAGTGCGGTAGTAGAGAGTGGCAGCAACAGCAATAAAAAGAAAAGGAGAGTAAAACTTTTTTTCAAGAAAAAAAAATTTGTCTTTGTAACTTTTGAATCATTTATCAACTTTCAGTCGGAGCCCATATGCTTCCCCACTTGAACGTGGAGGAAACGACATAAGGATAAAAATTGCTGTGGGTCTTTGAAAAGGCGTAAAAAACTTAACCTTTTACTCTTGTAAAATACGGTTTGTTTCTTCTTACTCCGCTTCCTTATACTAGGTGTATATGTACTAGGAGAAAATATCACAAGGAAACATACAAAAAGTATTATATACTACCTTCTGCATAGGAATGGGGCAATAATGTCAGTTTTCTGCATTCATTTGATACAGAGAGAGAAAAAAACGGAAGGAAGGGGTTCAACAAGGTAAGGCACACCGGGAGAAAAAAAGTGTCGCTTGTCGTCTTCCATGCATCCTCTTTTCATAGTAAAAAGTGGCATATGTGTGCCACTTCATGTGCTCGTCTACTTGTCTCAAAAGATAGTTTTTCTCTCTAACGGGCGGAAGCATACATATTTCAAGTTGAGACGAAATATTTCCACGGGATTGGACATGATGGGTATGTGTTTTATACTACTACTAACACGATTTGGAAATGGTAAAGGTAAAAGTATTTAGGAAGGAAGTCGCTTCTCTTTTCTTTGCTTCTTCTCTCTCTCTCTCTCTGTCGCCTCTATTTTTCACTCCTGGCCATGTTTGTCGGTTGAACTGTTGGGGGCATAGTGCAATTCAAGGAGTAAGCAGACACACAAAAATAAATTTCTTCATCCTTTTACATTAAGAAAGGAAAACGGATTTTTTTGTATGTGTGTGGTTTGGTTTGGTTATTCCTAAGAAAATTGAGGAGATGTGTCTGCTTTCAAGACGGAAGAAGCAGAAAGTGTGCGCTAAGTTGATGGTGGCAAAAAGGTGCAAGGCTACTTTTCTTTTTCTTCCACCACCCGCTTACACAATATTCTTGTTAAGTAAACGGGATGGATGCAGTTGAAATTTTTTTTCTTAAGGCACGACACGCCAGAGTAAAGTAGTTGTTTTCTCTATTTCTTTTTCCGTATTTCTTTTATTACCTCTTGATGTCCCGTCATAGAGGAAGCGAGTACAGAGTGGTATACTTTTGAGGTAATGGCAGCAGTATGTAGCATAGTAGCTCTGCTCTCTGTAAGTAGCACGATTACGTGACATCAGCACTACTACTTCCATCTTCCATCTACTTCGTTTTCTTGAGTTGAGCTTCTTCTTCTCCTCATTTTTTCACTAACAAGTAAAAGAGTTTACCTGGTTTGGCTGTATTACCATTTTTTCTACCTCGACGTGTGTTCGAGAAAAGAAGCGAAAAAAGGAACATTACACTCTTGCTCCTTCTGAAAAAAACCAACCAGCCACTTTCGCATTAGTAAAGTGAGTTGCAACAGTAATAGGTTCGCATTTACGGAATTACATGCTGTTTTTTGGGGAAGACGAAGACGGAACTCTTTTTTCCCCCTCAAGGTCGAGTTTTCCGACATCGAACGGACTAGATAAGTAAACGTGATGTGATGATGAAGGGGAAGGAATAAAAGCAAGAAGAAGACAGTAAGAACAGAAAAAAGGTTAGATTTGTTGTGGTAATATGATTTATGCTTTAGGTACATGTACACTATGCCTACGTGCCATATTGGCAAAAAGGAGCTAGAGCAGAAGAAGGAAAAAAACTTCCAGAGAAGAAGACTAGAAAATGATGATGATGATGAGTTCACCACGATTCCTCTGAGTATATTGTTAAGGAAGGAGGTAAAAAGGAATGCTTAACTTTTTTCTCCACTCTTCCATAATGTGTCTAACAACTAGCAATGCAGATTTTTGTTGTGCTCTTGTATGCTTTATCCGTTTTTACCGGTCAGTAAAAAACCCGAGGGAAAATCTTTCGTGAAGAAAGCCATTAAAATGTTGAGCTTCCGCCGATTTCTTGTTATTTCTGCTCATTTCTGTACTTAACATGATTTGTGAGTTTCCTAATTTTTTGCTTCCATAAAGTATCCACGTGATTAGTATGATTTTCCTTATTTCGCTAATTTAAAGCTAAAAGGCATTCATGAAAAGTAAAACATATGTCCTATACACGTAAATCTGCATGAATATATGCATACCGTATCTAACTGTAAATTCACTACCTTAATAAACTACCATCTTTATTACGAGGATATTATAATGTTATGCAGTTTGGCGTAGACCCACAAGTCGATTCTTAGTAATGGATGCCGTACGTGATACGCAGTTAGTAGTACAAGTTTCCCTACCGTAATTAGTAAATTAGTCAAGGCTAACGAGAGGGTAGAAAAGTTTGGTGATTCATTTTTTCTTCTTCTTGTAGCCAGGCTAGACTCCTCAGTTCTCAGTATGGCAAAACTGTAATCACAGGAGTGGAAGGAAGCACAACAACCGTGTGCAAGTGTGCACAGTCACAAACAAGCAGCGAGCAGAGATCAGAACAGACTGACCAGAAGATGCCAGCGGATGCACCATTAATACAGATTAGACTTTAGTGATACATTATGTTACTACTTACTTGCATTCACATCATTATATATATATATATATATCCTGTTTGCTACGTACCAACACCAACTTTTTGAGATAATAATTCTCAATACAGTCTTGTCTTCCTCACAAGTGTCCGGCTGTGTGTGCCATATGCATGTGCGCCATATAATATCGGAAACTTTATTACATGCAACAATGGTTAAAAAATTATGCTTTAAGAAGAGACGAGAGTTTTTGCTTGCGAGGAAGAATCCAGTTTGCAGATAGGAACATGAGTTTTAACACGACCACAAATGAGAACACACGTGTTTGTTTAGTCGTCGAGACGGTAAATCTAGTATGATGCAGCAAAAAAAGTTATTAAAAGTAAATTACTGTCTTCGCCGTATCGTAATGAAAAATGAATTTCCTGGAAATTATTTTCTGGATAGGTAAACACATATAAGGTGCTATCTACATACATACGTATGTATATATGAAGATGAAGAATAAATGTATCTAAGGATTTAGTTTTGTGATGAGCTGGATACTAAACGCAGATTACTTTGGTGTGGTGTGTTGATGAGAAAGGAAAACTCGAGCAATTAAACTCGCATTGTGTGCCAATCCGGACGACAAAATTGATCAAAAGCATGTTCCGCAAACGAGCTGACAAGTTTTTTTTGCATTTACAGCAAAAATTCGCTGATTTATTAGTGCGAAAAGACATAATATGCGGTAGTAGTAAAACGCACCATGTTTTACTTGAAGCACAGGAATTTTAACCACGCTTCGTGAAACTGTAAAGGTTACTCATAATATAGATGAAGGAATTTCGTCATAATTGAGGGCCTGAGAAGTGCTCAGGTAGCCGTTTTTAAATGAGGCGACAATTCTGTATTCCCATAAAAATGTCGTTTCTAATTCACTTCGCCACCAATACCATAAATAACTGCCTTACAGTTGATCGACATTTCCATCTTCGGGATGTATAAATGCATTTCGTACAGATAGTTCTTGATTGTGGTGGTGAAGTACAATTAAAAATTTTATTATTGTTAACATTATGCCTTTCATTATGCCACTCATGGGAAATATTTGGAAAATCACGGTCCTCCTCTCTTTCGCAAGTCTGAACATCATCCCAGTCAACAAACATCCTTGCTTCGGAGCAATGTCACCATAATATAATATCTATTGCAGATTAAATTGGGATAAAAGGAGGATCAAACACTGACTTGGTATATTTTATGAGACAGTTTCAGTTGCGCCAGTGCACTTTGATTATATCATATACGTGCTATATCATTTCGCTCTCACTTCCATTCGCCAAAAACCAAATATCCCATGCGAGTGCCTAGAAATAGACGATATCTGGAGTAAAAAAAGTTGAAGTACGATGGCGGGTACTACATAAAAGCTATGGAAAGTGCATGTTAAGCGCTTTTCAGGACTGAAGACTATAAAATAAAAGTCATGTTCTCTCAGAAGAAGATGGCTACATAATATTCAGCTTGAGACGTACACCCTCCCTCCCTCTCTATCATGCGGTTTTTTTCTTAGGACGATGTGGCAAAAACGGAATAATATTATTATTGTATCGCTTGTCGATGACTTTTCCCATTCTTCTTCGCCCTTTTGAATCGAAGAAGAAGCATCACTTTTTTCTTGGCTGTCAAGAAGCATACATCCTCATCCATAGATTGCTCATGCTCACCAGATATGTGCATGGGCCCTGTTTTGAATGTAATACATGAAGAAGGAAATCGTAGTCTGTAGTCATCATGATAGTCATCATCATCGTCATCATCACATCACACTTTCCATATGCATAGCTCGACGCGTGTATTGTTGCTGTATTGTGGTGAAAAGGCGTATGAACAAGAGAGTGAGAGAGAAGAGAGAGGGGGCTGAGTGAAAAGCAATAATAGTAAAGAAATTCCATGACAGTCATCTACCATTCGGGCAGCAGTGATGTGCGAATGTACCTACCTCATATACATGGAAAAAGAGGTACGATAGAAAGATAGACATGTACTTCACAGCTCACAACATGCCTTTTCCCAGTTCTTTAAAACTTCTCTTTTCCAATCTCCTAACAATCCATACATTATTATTTTCAGCTTTTTGGCTTCGCTTATACAGTTTTTGGCTTCAGTCTCACGTTTACAAATGTCTGTGGGGGAATGTGTGCACGACTTTCCTCTCTCTCTTTCACCACTCATGAATATTATGAAATGGAGTAAGAGAGAGTGGAGAAGATATGAGAGAGGAAATATTGAGAAATTGGGAAAATGGGCGATGGTTTGAATTACATGGTTTTCCCTGAGCTTTTTCTTACCATTCACCATATCCGTACAAACTAGAGAGAAAAATACAAGTCTTTTTTCTTCTTCTCCGCTACTATTTTTTCTTGGCTTTGTGCTCAAAAGCTCATATCATATTTGAGTTTTGGCTATTATACCGTATTAGGATTACTGTGTGAAGTCCTTCCCTCCCCTCCATGTTCCTCCGTGGAGACAACCCCCTACGGCTAAAAAATGGAGAATATTTTGTGATATGTACACTTTTTTCTTCGTCCAATTTTACGTGTACATTCCAATAACAGTGAAAAAATGCAATGCAACATAATAAGCGCGGCTGGGACTGGCAGTAGTCGTGACTCTCTGCCTTTGCTATATATCCTCATCATAATATGTGTTATTGCATGTATGACACGAAGGAAACACAAGTGGCAAGAGGAATGAAGGAAGGGTAATTCCGCATTTTAAGTGTTCCAATGCGTGCACCTCCTAAAATTCAGCAATATGTATTCAATAAGGTTCGTCAACTGTATCGGATTTATTAGGTTTCAGTTTCTCCTCTCCTCACTTCATTCTCCATGAGTTGAATAATCGAGCATTCGAAAAGCGAAAAAAGGGTTAGAAGAAGGGAAAAAGCAAACATGACGACTGGTCTGGTCGTGTCGTTAGTGGTGCGGCGAAAGGAAAAATACTGGAGAAAGAAAGTATATGAGAGAACCGGCGAAAATGGCTTTGCCCTCTCTCCCTCCATGAATTTTAGGTACTTATGAAAAACTGAGCAGTCTTCACGATACTTGAGAGTACAAGAAATGGTCTTCTCGAGATGAAGACAGTTTACTCAAACAACTCTCACAGTCCAAGTCCAACTGTATATATCCACAACTGCAACTCTTGAAAAATATGTCTATCGTTCGAGTCTCTCAATCTCCATCTCTTTAAAAAAGGAAGAAGACTCTCTCGTCCAGAGACCAAAAACCAAGCCCATCAAACTCTGTTCTTATTAAGGAACATTTGAAACAGAACGAGAATGGGAAACACATGGCCATCGCCAGATCAAAAAATAGTCTTCTTCGAGACGGGCAAACAGAGCTTCACATTTACTACATCTTCGTCGTGGAGAATAAAAAACGTTCAAAGTTAAAAACAGTCATCGATATGCAAAGGATGCCTTCAACTTTTCTTCTCGTGACTTTTCTAGTTACACTTTTTTACAGCGGTTCGATCACCATACAAAATAAAATCTCGTTGGCGTGACCATTCCCACTGATACGAGAATCGTTGACGATATGAACTTATGCTTATCGAATCATGGTCGAGTTGATAAACAAGTGGAGTATGCAATGGCGAAACAAGGAAGAAGAGAAGCGAAGCGGGTCCATCGATCCCTCTTCCACCCGAAATGAATGGCTGCGTATTGTAGCGTGTCGTAAAATGTAACGGTAACAAAAACTAATACGAGAGTTCTCTAACTTTCCTTTTTTTACAAAATGAAATTTACTTTTCCGTGAACGTATAATATTTTCGAGAGGGGCTTGTTTTCCCCGTTTTATCTTTCTTATCTATCATTTGCTTACTGACCTACAATACAAACTTTACCACACACAAGAAAATTATTAGCTGGATGGTGATGGTGGTCTAGCTGGAGAGAGGAGAGAGAGGAAACAAAATGTTACACAAAAACTTCTTTCTATTTAGAACAAAGGTGACGCTTGCGTTTTTAGTATGTTATCTAGGCAGCCCTGCGAGCATAAAAATAGCACACTTTATTGTCTACTTTTTGTCTTCATTTCATACGAGCCATATATATTTTTTCCTGGTGGTGTGGTGATGAAGAGGTAAAAGAGTGTAGAGAACAATGAAAGGGAAGCAACTTTCCACACTAAATTTTTAATTCAACAGTCTTTTCTTACAAGCAACTCAATTTACATTTGGTGAATTTTTAAAGAAATGACTTTCATAGTTGCTGATGGCTAAATGACTGGACTATATATATAATATAGGGGTTTGCCCAGTTCTCCACGCTGGATATGATATAAATAGTCACGCTGGAGAGAGAAAATGTTCAAGTTCACTATATGTGAAGAAGAAGTTTTTCGGATCACGAGAGTTGTGTACACGAAGAACAAATTCCTTTTATTACGATATAGCATAAGATGAGAGAGAGAGGACAAGAATAGACAAAAAGTTAATCTAGCCATTTCCGCCTGGTTGAGTTTTTGTGTATACAAGCAGAATAAATGTGTGTTAACCTCCAGCGAGCGCGGCGCACTATTTTTATTTGAGGTTTTTCTCTGGTAGCTAACCCGTTAATACCAAATCCTAGGGTCGGTCGACTTGACGAAGGGAGAGAGAGAGAGAAGAAGAATCCATCAGGCCGTGTGCCATGTTCAAATTTTATCCCATTGACTGGTACTTTGTTTCAAGGCTTTTGCTAAAAATACTCAGAGAACGAAGACGAGGGGTTAATGAATATTGCATAAAGTTGCTTCTGTCTGAAAGCAGTATAAAATGCGTGCATCATCATATGAACATTTTGCACATGGAAGGAATATATAGGTCTAAAATAAGGTTCCACTTTTTTTGGACGCCACACGTACGTTGTAACCTCCACGTGTTCTACTACTTCTTCATGAGGTGCATATGTTGTAGTTAGTTGTATCTGTGTCGCTATTTTCGTACTGGTCACACAAGAAGCCACTGGAAAATGGGTTGATGGTGATAGTCCCCACTTTGCAAACGGAGATAGAGTCCAAAACTCACTTCCCGGCTAATAAATTAAATGAATGTATTAGCACACGTTTGCGTTTCTTCGCTCCAATGGAAAAGAGGTTCAGTTCAGGCTGATAGCTGTGATGGGATTATTGCGTCAATGTTAAACTGTAGCGAAATAGGAGATGTGCAAATAAAGGGGGAAGAAGGTAAAAGAAGAAGAACCTCATCCCCTTATTGGGGGAATGTGAAGGTTGAGTATTCTGAGAACGTCGTCACTAACCCGATTTAAATGTATAGGTTGAAGTGGTTTTCGGTTTAAAAATTCCCTGAGCAAGAGGATAATTGATTTTGCTTGAATTAGAAAGCAAATATGTACAAATATGTTCACTCGAGTGTTTTAGCAATGCGCAATGGTTAAGAATAAGAAGTGGCGAGTTAGTATCCCTTTTGCCCTTTCCTATCGGGTTTAGAATGGCCAACATATAAACTTAAAGGGCACCGAGTTCAATAATCACATCAAATTATAAAATTATAAAACTGACATATTTGTACTACCATCATACATGATTTTATGATTCAAAGAAAATTAATATATCAAAATTATCCGTACGTATGAGAACAAATTCATATACCCTTGCCATTTCGTGCTTCTTTGTGATGTGCTTTGTTGCGTGATGTAATTCAATCAAAAACTTAAACTTTGTAGAAATTAGTTTGCAAAACTCTGCTCTGATGCTGTACGTCCTACGTCGTATTTATGCCACCAACACCAAGTTTCGTTCTTATCAAATCTATTTAAATAGTAATCATCATAAAATCTTGAGCTTTGCTATTTTTAGAAAACTTTATTTGCATAGCGAATATTGGTGAGACAATTATATGCACGACACACAAATATATAAATGCATACGCTCCGTATGTGAAGGTGATTTTCGTACAAGCTTTTAAAATGTAAAAGTTATGCCTGTCTTATTTCAATGTCTGGAGATTTTGTAAGTGAATTGTGTTATGGTATGTATCTACATAGGGGAAAAAACTTTTTATTCAAATAGTAGAATACTCCATGAGTGTTATGTTGACAAGGCTTATATCATACTTCACAGCAATTTTTTTGTGCAATAGCTGTTGCTAATTAATTTTGTGTACGATGTGCCCATCTCCAACTTCTTATCATCACATTATGCAATATCCCATATCCTTCTGGTAGAGGGATAGCCTCAGTAGATTCAATTACCGAGAATGACTCAGTAGATGACTTCGTGGAAAAGCCAGGATCTTGCGGAAGGTTTTACACAAAAAAATCTCAACTCTAAAGTCTAAGAAACATTGTTGTATGTAGCATCTTCAAACAGTGTGCTACTTCATTTCATGATGGACAAAATTGCATGGTTTAAAGCAACCAGCGAAGCAGATCAAGGCCAAACTTCCCAGGCGTACTTGTCATGTAGTAGTGATGTGATATAAGCGAAATTTTTAGAAGTCATGCTCACTTTTAAATACCCATCCCAGAACTTGTCAAGCAACTGCGAAGTGTAGTTTGCAAACTGCACAATAGTCGAGTTGATCTACGTAAGAACAAAGTATATACAACCGCAACACAACCCTCAAGACTTAGCTCCTGCCTGCTCAAGGAGCCGCATCGTTTATATCAAGTCACAAAAAAGCCACATATCACGATTTAGTTTTCCGCAATCACAATGGCTAAGGTTTAATGAAGCGTTGGGAATTTGGGAAGTACAACTCTGATTGTCGTAAATGCTCACATGTCATATCCCATCTCATATGTAATTAGTGCTGTAAAGTTGAATGCGTCGGCAGCAGTACCTAAATGGATTGATCTTGAACAAAGAACCGCTTGTGCGTTTTTTGTCGAGTTGTCCATCACACACATGTTCTACCTATATGCATCCTCTGCAAATATACTCTCGCTTTTAACGTGTACCTTTGCAATTCCGGAGATATACACGATTCGAAGTATTGCTCTATTCCTTCTTGCATAGCGTCATGAATAAATATGCAAACATTTTTATTCAGGAAGAGCATCCTGGGTTTGGTTTACTGTCAAATTTGTTGACAAGCAGACCTTTTATTATTGTGCATTCATATAAAATGAGAGAGAACATATCTGAATTATTTCAGTGTGCTAGAATTCATCGACCAGTTGTCGTGTCCAGATTATCATGTGCATCATAGTATTACTATAACGTAAACAGTGTTAGTAATCTTTTCATATTAATTCCAAATTATCAAGTGTTCCGGTGCGAAATGGAGCTAAAACTGGGAAGTCATCAGTCCTTCGCACAAATCTTAGCTTTATCTATTTTAATCTCAGTGGCAAGTGTAACTTGTCAGCAAAAGAATTCCGTTTTCGATGAGGATCTGTCGATAACTCTTAGTCAGAAGCAGGCTTTGGATAAGGTAATCAATTCCACCAAAATGTGTTCTTCCGTGTCAACACGTGTTTCACTGTGTATTTCGAATGTGGACGAGTTTACATTAATTTTTTATTTCGAATTTCTTTTAGTTGAAGGCCCGTGTGATTCCATTTTTACCTAATGATTACATGAAAGAAGACATCTACCTAATAAAATGGCTTCGTGGTAAGAAGAATTAATTTTTCACTACGTATAAACCACCCGTGCCCTTAAGAATGATTCAAAGGAATGGTCAGAAGATTCTATTTCCCATAGCTTCTTCATAAGTTTTCAAACTCTTGTACCTTGATTTCTTTTACAGCTCGGGATTTTGATGTAAACCAAGCGGAACAGTTTCTCAAAGAGGTTCGTGCACTGCACACACGTATAGCTTCCTTATAGAGAGGAAGTGTACAAACAACACATGAAATGTGTTCAATCAATACCAATACTTTGTGTTTATCTTTCCAATTTACCGTTTACTTCCTCGAATTTATTAGAATCTCAAATGGAGAAAGTCAATTGGCATGGACAAAATCCACGAAGAAGACTTCTCTGACATTGCTGCAGAGTATCCCGTCTTTGTAGATACGTTCGATAAAAATGGTGCACCTGGTAAGAAAATCAACTTTTCTCAACCCCATGAGCGATATATGTTTTTGCTATTTTCGGGAGATTTTCAATGTCTGTCTCGTCTTCTTGTTAGTGATCACTGCCAATGCTGGACAGTGGGATCTGAGGAGATCTCATCTCACCGGGAAAGCTCCTCGTGTCCACAGATATCTGGATAAAATCATGGACGAGGCTGCGATGAAAGTTCGTGAAGTTCAACAACAAGGAAAAAATGTAAGATAGAAAAAATACTCCTTAAAAAGATATATGCTAAAAATGTTCTTATACTTTCTAACTTGCAGCACATGAAGAATACTCAATTTTTAACTTTTCGTTTTTCATAGGTGACCCGTTTCCACTTCCTCTTGAACCTTGATGGTTTTAATTTGATTCAACATGGTTGTCCACGATGCTTTCTGGGAATGATCAGCTTTATCCAGTCATATGAAACCCATTTTCCAGGGATGACTGACAAAATTGCTATTTTCAATGGTATTATTCTTATAGGCAGTTTTTTACTGTGTGCGTAATGATCTGGGAAGTGAGTTTAACCATTCACTTTTAATGTCTCTTTCTTAACTTTAGCCCCAGCATCGATTCAAGCAGTCCGTCCAATAGTTCGTGGTGCTCTTTCTGGAAGAACTCGTGGACATATTAAACTTTTTGGTACAGACAAAGCTGAGTGGCAACCCTACTTCTTGGAGTTCATTGACAAGGAACAGTTAACTGAAGATTTTGGAGGAACCAGAGTTAGGCAACAGCAATAAAATAACTCATGAAGCAAGATTTCTCCAAACCAGCGTTCCAACTAGGTTTGAATGAGTGAATGAACCAACGAACGAAAATACGTAACAGTGAATGCATGTAAATTACAAGATTGTGAGTTCTTATTGTGAACATGAAAATGTATTTATTTCTAACTAGAATATGACTAGGTCAGTGATAATAGTTGTATGGTTATGGTCTTGAATATAATAACCAGATACATCGATGGTTACATAAACCATAATGTTTTTGTTAACCTGCTACATATGTCGCAATTCACAAGGAAAAACTTGTGTATCCGCATGTGGCATTTTAAAATAGTTGTCGTTAATTTTGCCATAATAAAACACATTCTTTAAAAGATAAAATTTATCTCATCTTTTATTTACGACACTTTGTGATGGAACGGATGAAATAAAATCCATAAAGATATAAGGTATGCATGCCAAGTATGAATACCATGTCGATGAAGCAATTCGATGAGAGCAAGACTCAATGACACCAACCTACGCGATATTAATTTCGAAAATGTTGCTTTTAGAGCAAGAAAGTCTCTCATTTTGCACTTGAGAATGTCGAAGGATTATTCGACGAAAGCTTGTGCTTGTTAAAAATAAAGCGTTTCCTCTTAAGCCTGAAAATGTCTACAATTACAATTATTATTAATGAAAGTTAGTTATTGACTTGTGTGTTATTTTAAAGGTACGTATTTTATATTCCACTTTTTCACAACTTCTACGGGAAGTGTATGAATGTGTACGTTAAGTTTCCTTATCGTGCCCAGTAAATTATCAGCCAGATGACATAATGTGAAATGTGACTGCCCATGCGAGCCGGAAATGAGCTTTCTATTACTTCTGTAGTTTGATGTTACAGACCATTCATTGCGTGAGGTCTAGACCTAGGACAAAGAAGAGCAAAACATGAATAATGAATTTTGCTTAAAGCCTGCTAACAAAACGGTAAGTTCGAATAAACCGTATTCTCAGACGATGTTCTCACGATACCTGTTTGATTTGATCGATATTTAATTTATACAGTGTATGCAGCTATAATGATATGTATACACATATTTAACTCTAGTTCTAAATAATATTTCTGAATAACGTAGTCGAGTCAAGACTTATGTCATTGACATATCATTAGCAAGGGGCGCCGTCTACGTGATCATATAAAAGGAAATGGAAAATGACTGGGAATATATTAGTCTGTCAGAACGACGGTCGTCTGAAGGTCACAACCGAAAGAGTGCTTTTTGAAAAGTCTTATCGTGAAGGAGTGGAAACCATTATTGAGCTTTCATTGATTATTGGTCTCAAAACGTGATTTGTCAAAAAATGGAACCTAAGCAGACTTCCATCCTTCTAGTGCTTGTTGGATACTTTGCTATTGGGGTGAATGGAGTGAGGGTAGACGTCGATCTTCGGCTATCAAATGACGAAAAGAAGATTATGGACGAGGTAAAATTGAAAATCAAATTGAGGTTTGCATTTTAATGGGCATGCTAATTTAAAGGAGTTTTGTTTTCTATTAATAGTTCAAAAAGATCATGATCCCCAAAGTTCCTCATAGATATATGCAAGAGGAAATTTACCTGGTTCGCTGGTTACGAGGTAATTTATGTTCCAACAGAAAATTGAACTCCTATACATTTACGTCATTTCATAATTAAGATATTCCGTATAAACTACACAAATTTTAATTATTTATTATAGCCCGAAATTTCGATTTAAAGAAGGCTGAGGAGTTCTTATTGCAGGTAATTACAAGTTAATTGTAAACCAGGCTTTTAATTCACCGATTTTAGCCACTTTCATTGATAGTCCAGCATTTTCTACAATATTTCTGACGTTATTTCGTGATTGGAAACATTTTTTAGAACTTCAAATGGCGAAAGCAAAATAAATTAGACACAATTCATCAGGAAGATTGGTCCGATATGCAGCGTGACTTTCCGTATTACATCGGTACGCCAATTGTACTATTTATAATATAGTATGAACATGCAGCAAGCACATTTGCGGGCACTTACATGTTTAGTAAATTTTGACATGTAGATGGGCATGATAAACTCGGGCGGCCGGTAATCACTGCGACTGCTCGACAATGGGATCTTCGAAATGCAGTTGTGACAGGACGTGTACGACGAGGTCTCCGCTACTTAGATAAAGCAATGGACGAGGCAACAGGCATGGTGCGACAATTGCAGTTGGAAGGACAAAATGTACATGAATAGCCATGTTTGAGATTTGAATTTTTGCAGTACTCCATAAATTGGTGATTCGTCATGCCACGTCCCTTCCAATAACTTTATTTATAATAATTCTGCAGGTAACGCAATTCGTGTTTATATTGCACATGGGACACTTCAATCTTTACCAGCATGGCTAACTAGTAAAAAGGAGAGATCCTACTAATAATATGTTTGAAGTTACAGGATTTCATATGATTAGAAAAGATCGTTCA